>VKOC01000010.1:1422190-1472173 GCA_009364415.1 Spea multiplicata
CGGACGGGCAGCGCAGGATCAAAGTCAGAAGAACGAAAGCCGAGGTATGGTACACGTAAAAATCAATCAGAAGGCACAAGAGAAACAAACACCCTGAGAACAAATAAATGGACTCGTTGAACGGGCACGGAAACACAGGACCAAGAAGTTTAAATAGAGCCAATGGCGGGAGAGCAGGTAAGATGACGTCATTGTGACCGGCGCAATAATAGCGTTGTCGCGATGGCAACCATACAACAAAACCTCCTGCCTGTGTTACCTCCGCGAAAGACGCGGAAGCGCCACACAGGCAGGAGAGGTAAGTAACAGCCACCGTGGACATGCCTGCGGTGGCTCAACCACAAAGTCCTCTCTGCTAGTGTTGCCGCCGCGAGCGACACAGAAGCGCCACACAGGCAGAAGAGGTACTGGTCGGTCGGCGCGAGCATGTAGCGGGGGATCGTCTTTCCGATCTCTGCTGATATGCTGCACCAGCCCGATCAAGACTGTCATTGGCTGGGAGGCGTGCCTGCTCGATACGCACGCCCCCTCGTGTGCGTGCCGAGCGCACGGCAGTACACAAGGAGGACGTGCGCGAGGAACGCCGTAGGACCTCGGCCGGACAGGTAGGTATAACATCCAGCCCTATATTCTCTTCCTAATTTCTTCCTGTGCTGGGAGTCGGCAACGTTTACTAGAGTATATGGCCCTCTAATATATTACTATGTTTATTGTAGCCCATCTTTATGGTGTCAGACTCAAGGTCGCATCGCCAGGTGTTTCTCTTTTCTGCTCTCCTTGAGGTTTCCACGTCTGGTGATGTTGATGCTTGCGTAGAGTGTGCCCTATCCAGCCCTATCTTCTATTCCACTGGGAGTTGGCAAGTTCTTTCCCAAAGATTGATGTTGCTGATAGTGTCTATCCAGCGGATCTGGAGAATCCTGCTGACGCAGCTGTAAATTAAGCTTCCTCATTGTTTTGGTTGTCCTCCAGGTTTCAGCTCCATACAGTAGGATTGATTTCACATTGGATTTGAACAGTCATTTTTTTGTTGCCAAATACAGCTCTCTGGAGATTCCAGATGTTCTGTAATAAGGCCGTGGTTGCCTTGCCAATCCTTGCCTTGATATCTACATTGGTGCCACCTTCCCTATTGATGATGCTGCCCAGGTAAGTTAAGGGCTGCATTTCTTCTAGGGGGCTTTCATTCAGTGTGACTGGGTCATTGCTAATTGAGTTTATCTTGAAGATCTTGGTCCTGTCCTGTGATTACGTGGCTGCCAGTATGTTGGTCTCCTTCTTGTAACCCTTTTGCACAGTAAAAGTCAAATACAATTTCATCGAGCTGTGTCCCCAATGTTCACTAGACTGTCGCTGATGGATGTTTTCATAATCCAATCCATGGTGCAGAGGAACAGAAAAGGTGACAGCAAGCATCCTTGTCTGACTCCAGCTCGGACCTGGAAGCTTTCTGTGATCTTCCCTCAAAAGATCACTTTGCAGGATACTGCACTGTCGAAGGAGCTTCCAGAGCGTCTCTCGATACTCACTGTAAAGCGCCTTCTTAAAGTTGGCAAAGTTGATGTACAATGAGTTCCACTCCAAGGACTGCTCAACTATGATGGAGAACATTGCTGTCTGGTCCGTGCATCATCTGGGAAGCCTGTCTGCTCATCTTGTAGCTATGGATTGACACATCCTTCATTCTCTCTACAAGGACACGTTTGAAGGCCTTCCCTCACAGGAGTATGATTGCTCTGTAGTTGGCACAGTTGCAGATATCTCCTTTACTAGGGATCTTGATGAGGTATCCCTCTTTCCAGTGTGTCTGAGTCACTTCTTCCCAATTCTTCTTGAAGAGGGGGTACAGTATGTCTACTGGGGGGCATGGTTAGCTGCTTAAGCTTTGTGCTCTGCAGACCCTCTCCTTACTATCGAATACAGCGCATTTTTTTCAACATGGGCAAGACAAACAAGATTCCTAGAACTCCCAAACTACAAGGGAAAAAGGAAAAACTTCACTTACCTTGGTTCATTCCTATTTCTACAGAACTCAGGACCAGGATTCCAGGGACTCATTTCACAAGATGGATCCTTCTCCCGCCAACACGAGCAGTGAATGCTTGGAGTCAGCATGTCTTGAGCCTTCTTTCCGCGACAAGCCTGCATTGCAGGATGTTCTTAAACTCCTACCTACAAAAGAAGAGATGATCCCTTTAATTGAGAAAGTAACTCAGGGGATCCGGGACACTTTATCTGAAATCAAGGCAGACGTATGCCAACTAGGAGACCGCGTGGGACCCTTTGAGGGTGACAATGTCCAGATTGCAGCCACGGTGGACATACTCTCTGCTCAGGTGGCTGACCAAGCTAATATCATGCGACTGCTTTCAAAAAGATTGGAAGACCTAGATAACCGAGGCAGATGGAATAATCTGAGAGTAAGGGGAAGCAACCGTAGATCCCTGAAACCACTAACAACGGCAATGAGAGAAGCCTCTATCCTGTACCAGGGAGGTTTCCGTTTGCATTGATTGCGTGCTGGGATTCTAAAACATTAATTCTCCATCAAGCCTCTGATATCCCGCTTTCCTGGAGAACTTAGGTCTTTCAAAGTTCCAGATTCCAGATTGGGAAACATCTTTTGCCGTGCCGGAACAACTTCGGGATCCAACCAAGGATTGGTCCCCCAAACCACGCAAGCATAAGCGACAGAAACTACCATCCACCTAACTGCCATACAAGTTTGGATCTCCTTTTTCTTTTTTGTTTGGGATTTACCGTTTTCCTCTTCTTTCCAAGTTCCACCATGGGTGCTTTTTGGCAAGATAACCACCTCTTCTCATGGATGGACACAACTGCAGGGACACTTCTGCTCATTTTCCTGCTGCTTCGGAACCTCTTGGAGGACTCGCGTTCCATCAGGTCTCCTGTTTTTCCACACCACTGCTCAGCTCTACGAGGGTACTCACCAGGATGACTCACATTGGCATTCTCTTTGAGCAGACTCTTCAGGAGTTCAGCCTGTCCTGTCGGATCGGTGTACCATCTTGTGAAGGTCCCCTGCAAAGGAGGAACTATGACTATTTCTCTTTTTTATGGCTAAAAGGGACACACTGTTAGGTAACTGTTTTCCTGCTACTGTGTTTTTGTGATATTTGGTATATTCTCCTTTGTGCAAGGTGTGCTGGGACTCTATAATTGTTCCCCTGTTTGTTAATTGTTAGCCAAATACAGTGCTGTAATTGTCCTGAAAAGGACAATGAGTGATCCAGCGATCCCCTGAAGCATTTGACGAGATTAATGTCCAGGGAAGTAACACACTTTATTGGGGAAACACACAGGCTTATATACAAGTTAGGTGAGGAAAAGACCATAAGTCATGTCCACATCTTCCCGCCCTGCCCAGACAGTCCGGTGCCACACTTAGACCACTGAGCCCTGCAATGTCTGTATAATTTTAGCCATAATTCTCATGGTGATCCGAAGGAATGGCAGAAGTCCTGAGGGTATCCTGTCCAAAAAGCGCTGCGATTGACCGAAGGGACCCCGAGCGACAACAGTTCAGTTTCCACAGGACGGACCGCGAGATGGCTGGCGTGCGTATGATAACCGCGCCGGCTGAGCTCCGCTCCTTTAGTGGCCCCCACGACCGGGAATCTGAAGTAGTCATAACAACTACTATGGACTGCACTTATTATACCCGGGCCGTCACAACACCTTACCATCACACCTATATGAGCGTGGTGGATATCCCATTCCGAAACCATGGCCAGTAATATGAAGTCCCCTTGGGAAGTCTAATTAATCCCAAAGGTGTTCAATGGGGTTAAGGTCACAATTCTGTGCAGCCTGCTTTAGTTCTTCTGTACCAAACCTTGCTTTGTCCACAGGACACAATCATGCTATAAAAGGAAAAAGTCTTCTTTAAACTGGTGCCACAATACAACTGCTATTCCAGGTGGAGGAATACAATTGTCTACAAAATCTTTGTATGCTAAAACTTAAACATTACCCTTTACTGGTACTAAAGAGCCTAGCCCAAACCCTCAAGAACAGCCCCAGACCAGTACCCCTCCTCCACCAAACTTTACAGTAGGCACTATTCATTCCAGTAGGTAGTGTTGTCCTGGCATCCACCAAACCCAAATTAACCAGACTTCCAGATAACGCATAATACACCACTCCAAACAACTTGTTACCACTGCTCCAAAGTCCAGTGATCTATATTTTAGTATTAGTATAACTATAAACAAAAGCCTGCATGGTGCCCTTAAAAATATAAGAATGGTCCATTCAAATTAAGAAGGACATTGATTAACAATCAGCATACCGTATAATGGTTTTCTACAAAATATGAATTAGGTAATGAGCATATATAAAATATTATACCAAGTAGATTACACTATTTGATTCTATTACTTTAACTCGCCTGGTCCTGCATACTCTTTATACTGAAATAGGTTTTGTTATCTAATATCTTTACAAGAATCAGGATAACCAATGAACACGCATCATAGAGTTCATTGGAAGAATGCCCACAGGGTATAAGAGTCTTGGCAATCTATTGCATATGAGCACTGGAAGAGAGCCAGCTGTGTTTGCATTTTTATAAAGGAATAGAATTGACATATTGTCTTCAGAATACGGGTTATAAAAAACTAACCGATATGTTTTATCCACAGGGGGCAGCTTTAATTCGAATGCTGGCTAATTTTATGGGTCATAAAGTATTTCAGAGAGGATTACAAGTAAGTCAAATGTTCTCTTATGAATTTAATGTATTTTATGGCATTTCAATGACAAAAATATTTTTAATTAAATTACAACTGGTTTCATAAATTACATTGCCAATAATATAACATTAGGTTAGGTTCCGTCAGTTAAACTGGGCCAGTTCTTATAATGATACTTTGATAAATAAACATTATTACTTTATCTGTAAAAAAAATACAATATATATGTTAGATATCGTTGTATCTTTGACTAAAACAGGTCTCTGCTGCAAATCTTTGTATTTTTCACAGAAAAGGTGTGTACCTTTTTATGCATTTCTGTGAAACTATCTTTTTGCACTCACAAAATGTCTTACCGTTGATAACATTCCTGAAGTATATCTAATAGGCGTGTCAAAAAGTTTGCATGGCTTAAATAAGCAGAAATACCGGTACTTTGTGCCTGTTTTTATAATTGTGTTTGTCAAGCTTCATATTCAGCAGATGGATGACCAGGTTCTTTTTAGTGGTTTAAAGGACATCGCTGTCTTAAAATGAATACTGTGCTTGACTTATGAGCACATGACGTATTAATAAAATCATACATCTTGCACAAATGGAAAAATAAATATACAAAACCCAAAAGATACATACATGACAATGAATGACAATTGTTGGGACCTAGAAGCTTGTATTCATACGGTTTAAACATCTACAATGATAAACCTAAGAATAATGACTAATGAATATGCAAGATATGAGGCAGCATAAATGCATGGGAAAAAAACAACCAGATGCTGAGGTGAATTTAACATTCAAAACAAATATCTGAAATTCTCAGCACCGTTCCTCAAGTTCCTTCATTAGTTTATGTATTCAGAATCTCTTTAGGAATGTTCACATGAATCAATCATGTGTCTATCTATTAGACCTATGCTAATTAACCTATGTTTGCTTACACAGCCTTAAAAAACAAGTTTGTTAGAGGTAACCGAGGACCAGTGCGGGGAAACTGTTATGTAAACGCTGTACCAACAAGAATATAGAAATCAGAAGATTTAAATTTATATTCACAATAAGACATAATTATGTTTTAAAGCTCTTCACTTTAGATGTGGAAAAGCAGAATATCCTTTATCATTAAATATGTTGACAACTTTTCAACTAACATGATGATAGTGTTCCAACATCTACTTAATGACAGGTAGATATAGATAATAGTTATCAGGTATTTAACATTTTTAGATGAGATACCAACGCAAGCAGATCTTGACATGGGACTCAATATATTCGCTGCAGAAATGATTTCAGGGTCTTTTCCTATATTCCTATATTTACATCAGTATTTTAATGAATAAATTCCTTTAACTCAAGCCAAAGCTATAAAATATGCTTTGTTGATACAACTGAATGCGACGGAATTATTGTGTACATTGCCTGTTATCATTCTATGCCTGTGGATTGCTAATAAAAAATACAGACTTTTTAAAGTGAAACTAAGAAACTCTTAAAGATTTCAGTAAGTTTAATTCAAAATAGAAAGGTGTGAAAGCAAATATAACATGTTCAAAAACACCAAGGAATACAATATTTGAAAAGTGGGCAATGTTTGTAGACAAATAGATGTTAAGATACAAGGTCATGCTCTGAAACCAGTGAGCGGAAAGCCCCAGATTAACCGAAAGTGATGTTTCACTCAAAAGTTAATGAATGGTTTAAATACATTCCCAGTAAAGGTGTTAGTGGTTGATATAGTGAGACTGTTTTAGATAACTAGAACTAATTTGAAAATAAACAGCTAAACCAGAAAATAATTAAATCTGGGAAAATGAATGGTTTTAAACAGCCACATTTTATGATTTTAATGTATAATGTTAGTCATTTGTGGTGTTGGGTCATTATAGTATATGTATAAAGAGTATATAAGAGTATATAAGTATAAAGACAGTGTGCAAGTGTGAACCATTATGTATTCAAACGGAGGTGTGGAAGCAAATTTAGACAATAATAGTTTGAGAAGAGTAAGCTTTGGGAGGTGTCAGTGTTAATTATGCCCTGTGTTTAAAAAAGGGTCATTGCCTTATGCTTCACTTGTTTTTTCAAATAATGACACATTTGCAATAATGAATTGGACTGTACAGTTGTGACTTAATCAGATAATTATTTTACTGTATTCATATGAGCTTGTTAATCACGTTAACACATCCTGGACTAGACAACACTGAGTGTAGCCAATTAAGAAAGAAAGATTGTTCACTTCTTTCCAGTACACATGCAAAGAGGAATAGACAGCAATACCAAAAAAAGGTATATGCATGTTATAAAAAATATGAAATGAAAGTGAAATTGCACAACAAACCACACCAAAAATGTTATGCTAGTGTCCTAAAATCCTCAAATAGGAACAGCCCAAGGGTCATTTTTGCCCTTGCCTGTCTTCCATGAAGTATATTTTAGCAGCCAAGGTGTGTAGGACATCAAAGGTTTTACAAATTATACTACTTACATTGCTTTTCGGTTAATAAAGCACTTTTGAAATGGTTTTCTGTCCCTTCATTCATTTACCAAGGTAGCTCTATGTAGTTGTATGGGAGTACAATGGTTTAAAGGTAATTGACTCAACTAGGACATCTTACACCATATATTTCATAAACTATACCTATACCTATTCAACCAACAATAGGTTTGCAAAATATCATTTGAATCATACTACCCATACATCTGGATAGTTAGGAAGATTAGGAATACAAGTGTTAACACAAATGATATCTGCTTTGGCAGCAGGATGTCCAAACGTTGAATGTAGTAAACTTATGAACCCTGTCAATCAAGCCATCAAATACAGTTATACAGCCAGCAAATGGTACAGTCAATGTATAATTTTAATATGTCTCTTTTAATCTATACTACTTTTCTGACAATCATTTAATAGTAATTATTATATTAATAGTAAATATCCATTAAAAAACTTATGAAATATCCATTAAAAAAAACTGTTACATATTGTCTTAGTCTTATCATTTGTATTGGCCCCCTCAATATTTTGATGCATGTTCAAATTTTTTCTTACATTTCATGTAGGCTTAAGAGAGTTGCTCGCAGAAGGAGTAGTTGTATAAAACTTAGCTTTTAATCTATAATTAAAAATCCACAAATTGTCAAATCATTACATGATCTTGCAATCATGTTGTCACGTACAAGTAGTTGGAGACACTGAGGTCAGGCAGGACTTCAGGACAGAACAAGTTCAAACAAGCCGAGGTCAGGATTCCGGAGAGCAGGATAAACGATAAACGTAGCCGAGGTCAGGATTCAGGAGTCAGACGAGCCAAGGTCAAAACACGGGAAAACAGTAATGAAAACTCTATCTGGGCACTAGCATAAGGCATAGACAACCATCAGAAGGCAAGGTATGGTTGAACTGAGGAGGTTTAAATAAGGAACCACAGGGAAAGTTCGAATCTCCTGCCAAACTGTCATGACGTCACTTCCGGTGTCCGGAAATTGCGGCCATCATGAGTGTGGCGTAATCTCCCTTCATACAGACCTGCAGTTTGGAAGCGCTGAAGCAGGACACCGTGCAGCAGGAGGTCTGCCTCTCCTGCGCAGCACTTCAGAGGACGGCAGCGGAAGTGGCTATGGGGTGGAGGGGGGGGGTCTCCCTTGTGGCGGCTGCTGCAGAGGTGGCCATGCGTTGGAGGGGCGGTCTCCCTCTCCTTTGTGGCGGCTGCTGCAGAGGTCACCGTGCGTTGGAGGGGGGTCTCCCTCTTCTTCGTGGCGGCTGCTGCGGAGGTGGCCGTGCGTTGGAGAGGGGTCTCCCTCTCCTTCGTGGCGGCTGCTGTGGAGGTGGCCGTGTGTTGGAGAGGGGTCTCCCTTTCCTACCTGGCGGCTGTTGCGGCAGCGTGGGAACTGAGGACAGGTGAGTAACACACGTAACACGTTTCGTCCATTAATATGGACTTACTCATAGGTCTGGTGGTGCATTGAATCTACATGAATAAATATGTTGTTCCTGGCTACATGCTCACCTATAGCCTAATCAATTGATATAAAATTTAAACATTTAAAAACACCATACATAAAATTGTAACAAGTTACAAAATTAAATGTAGTTAAATTGATTTGATCAATACCAGTAGACAAAAGAATAATTAAATATCCATACACGCCTTTCTTGAGGCATTGCAACATTTTTTAAAGCAACTTAATAAATGCTAGTAAATGAACAAATAAATAAATATGTAATAGATACCAATACATTTCTTGATCTTCATAGACCAGGTGGAGTTACACATTGTTAACCTACCTATAATCTATATTATTTTGCATATACATGCTGTAATAATTATATAGTCTTATAATATAATTTGTCTGAGCTACTGAAAGTAAAAGAAACCTAGGAACGCAATCACAGGCCTGTAAAAATGAATGTTAATATAACCTTATATATGAATCCCAAACGTCTCTCAAGTTGGAAATAAGACCTTCTAAGTGGATTGTTCCATGTCACCCTTTGCACATATCCACAAATTATTGTAAAATAGGCAAGCTACTAAAAGTATCCAACATGCCATTCTGCATTTAAAACTTTAGGTTTTCATGTACCCAGGTGAAAATGAAAAATACAGTATGTCTCCCATTGGCAAAGAAGTCAAAAGCGATCTTCACCCCTTGGTGGTGTTCTGACACATTCAATAATTGAACAACTCAAGGCAGCTAAATCTTCCATATGGAGTTTAAAGTGTTTTCCAACTGGTGTTATCAAATCAATCTCTCTAATGGAACTGAGACTGTTAAAGGCCTTCTTGTACAGCCTACATACCGTAAATTACATACTTTACATGTGATCAAATATATTACAAACGCCTTGTGTGGCCAGCAGCTGGATATGCCCAGACACATTCTGTGTCAGCATAAAAAACAAAACATGCAGTCTCTTATGTGCAGCTGTCGGCTGCACTAATGCCATTGGTGGCCGCCAGCCTTGTACCAGGGCTACTTAATCATCTCGAGTCTGGCCCTACTGGTAGAACATGTTGTCTTTCATTTACAAATTATATACACAATATTTGAGCATATACAGTGTGACGGAGGCCTCCATCACTGGGGCCACTGGAGAAGCCTGACTGCCAGCCTCCTCCCTATTGACTATGGGCCCTGGGTTTGTAGAGACTTCTGTGGCTACCCCCAGCAGTATCTTCTCATCACTGGCTGAGGGGATTATCTCCAGCAGACAGCCAGGATCTGCCACCAGGGAGAGGCCTCCATTGTTTTAGTTTAATGTATAAATCAGTCTCCCCCACCTATTGTGTTGTTAATCCCGTTACTGCCCCTGTTGTCTCTGGGAGGCAGATTAAGGGGGGTGTTTGTGTCCCAATATCTTGTTTTATGTAAATGTGTGTTTTGCTGGATATATCCAGCTCTGTGTGTCTAAAATAAATCAGTCTTCGTTTGGTTTTCCCCTACACTGAGTCTCGGCGAGTGACTGGGGAACCGGGGAAAGTGTGAGTCCCAGGCTAAGGGAGCACAAGGAAGCGGAGGTAGTCGGTCGGACTAGCCAGCTCCGTTACAATGCCCTTAATATTGTAAGGGGCGTCCTTAGTATTTTTGCTCTACCATTAAGTTATATTACATTCCACACAATATTTATTTACTATTTTTTATGATTATACCTGGATCTTTTTAATACCAACTGGAGGATCCATTTAAGGTTATATAATATTTTATATATTATTTTCACTTATTATAAGCAGCACAGGCATCTATTTCTGTTTATAATTAAAGAAGTGACTGACATCGCTGGCCATTCCTAGCAGATCTGCTGTTATTCCTCCCCGGGGTTCACTTCCATCAGGCAGAAGACTTCTAGGACTTCATTCCACTGGAACAAAATAAACGAAATAACTGAACAATGAAACGGATCGGCGAGACTCCAGGGAAAGAGTTCTTATTATCAGTCACTATACAGCGTTCACATCCCAGGAGGAGACACCGGAGGTCCCAAGGCTCTGAACAGCATAAGATGTGGGAGGTGAATCCATGCGCCGCCTGTTCCTATACGCGCCATTCAACCAATCCCCCTATACCTTTCCTAATAGCCCAAAACCACCCAACCTACACCTTCCTCCTCCATGAGACCGAACTTCAAACCTCCGCACCGGTGCGGGGAACTCTGATCTCTGACAGTCGGAGGGTGTATGCGCGAATCGCTGCCCCGGCTACATGACAGAGGACTCAGAAGTGCCGGTAATTTGGGGGGGGATTGTTAAACGGGGAGGCATAAGGCATTTCTGTAGGCAGAGTGCTCTGTGAAATGCCTTTTTAACCCTCTATACGCCACTCTGCCTCCTGAAATGCCTTAAACTTCCCTATATGCCACTCTTCCCCATAATATGCCTTTTAACCCTCTAAATGCCAGAGCGGCATATAGGGGTATAAGGCATTTCTGGAGGCGTAGTGGCACATAGAGGATCAAAAGGCATATCAGGGGGCACAGTGGCATTTAGAGGGTTAAAAAAGCATATCATGGGGCACAGTGGCATATAAGGGGGTGTAAGGCATTCCTGGGGCAGATGTGCATAACTGGGGGGGCAGGTTGGAAAATAGAAGGAAATAAAACCAAAATATTTTTCTCAATCATAGCTTTTATTAAAAAAAATAGTTTACATGAATTAACATTTACTGGTAAAACTTTTTTCCTATAGGGTCGTCTTATATTCAGGCTTTTTCTTTTTTTCCTGAATTAATATTAAGATTTGGGAGGTTGTCTTATAATCAGGGTCTTCTTATAATCGAGCGAATACGGTACTATAAGCAGGGAAAAAAATTGTTTGCTCTACCAGCACAAAAATGAGACCTGGATTAGTTAGCTAAACCTAGCTCAATCACTGGACAGTAATCGGGAATGCTAATTAATTTAAATATAGAATGACAATGATGATGGTTATAATAATTAACGTAATACTTTTATTGTTATTACAAGTATAGTTATCATTAGCAAAAAACACAATGAGCAGATGCAGTTATAATATGCTCTATGCATATTTAAATACAATGAAAAATGAGCACATTAGAAATGAATTATTAGGAGTACAATAGGCTTTTGCAGAAGGGGCAACAACTAATGAACCTAAAGTTCTTGTAGTCATGCAGGGTTCTGAGAAGAAATGTATAATTTAGTGAGCACAGACATCTGTCTAATGACCTCCCACTTTATTACAGAAAACTTCAACTTAATGAGTAATTTCTACTAAGTACAAACTCTGTATAATTGTTTGTTGTTTTTAAAGGGCAAAAAAAGTTATTTATGATTACCTGCCACATTCAACCATTACAAATTATACCCACACTGCCTTGCCAGTGGTTTGGGGAATACAAATGAGCATATTAACAAAGATCTTTATTATAAACTAAAGAGTTGAAACTCCAAAGCTTGCTTCTGAAAAAGGACAGCTTCCCAGTTCTATCCATTCTCTTTGTTCTTAGTTCTAGTTACAATGCCTGGTGTCACTACCATATTTGCTCAAATATAAGACAAGGTTTTTGCGAAAAATACCCCTTGTCTTATATTCAAGGTCATCTTAAAATCTGACCTCAAATAGAGTTCTGACTATAAGACTAAGATCCAAATCCCCGCAGCGCTGCAGGGAACCTGGATCCTCCTTTTTGGCAGGCGGTGAACGTCTGTGTGCGCAGACAACCTCCGCTGCTGCCTTGCACTTCTGTCGGGGCTTCTATGATGGAGCGCCAGTGGAATATACCAGGGAGTCTGAAAGACACGGGAAGTCTGGGAATGTATTGGTAAGTCTGGGGGGTGTAAGGGTAAAATGAAATAAAAATACGAAATGCATTTCTTTCAATCATAGTATTTATTAAATATGAAAAAATTGTTTACATGTGAATTAATATTTACTAGTAAAACTTTTTTTCCTATAGGGTAGTCTTATAATCAGTCTTTGTTTCCTAAATTAATATTCAATTTTTGGGGGGTCATTGCAGTAACTATGTACAGTAGTATGTTATCTGCAATATAAATTTTTTAAAAACGACCTGGAAAGCTAAGCTTTGTATTCCAAAATATTTCTATAATTTCAGATAATAAGGAACATCCAAACAATAGAATTAATGACATTTCCAAGTGTAAACTTTCTGTAATACCTGTGTATTTTTATGGGATTTCTCTACTAAAAAGCCATAACCGTTTGTTGGTGAACAATGGTTATATCAACAAACACGTGGTTTTATACCTGTACTCCAAAACACACAATGTTAACAATGGTAGCAATTCCCAAATAACACTGTGTCAACTGAAACTAACCTAAGCATCAAAGAATAACAAAGACATGCAGAACTTTTCTATGGTCATCTCGAGACTTATTGTCCTGAATTAGAGATCTGGAAGAAGAGAAGTAACTTAAACCCACTGCTTAACACTAGCCTTACAGAAAAATACAACCCCTCTGTCACCTATCTTTGTTTTGACGTTAAATTTTTTAAAAAAGATGCATTTCGATACATTGTTCACATTAAAACAAATTTATCTAAGATGTGACTTCCCATTTCTTCCTATTTTTAATTAAACAGTAGTAATTTAAGTAGCGTTCAGTTTCTTTAAGGAAAACCCAACCCTAGGTGCCCTACGGCATGGAGTCTGGTTTCCAAATGAATTATATCATTAATGCAGGAGAGGTTGCAAATGAATCCATACATATATAATTAGATAAGAATGCAATCTGTATGCTTTCCTGTTGCAAATGCAGATCTGACATAAAAAAATAACCAAGGACCTTCTAATAATTTAATTGGCATGACACTGTGTAATATAACCACACACTCAAGATTTGCAATGCCTATATTTTACCAAATTAGAGAAAAAAGATTGGATATAAAAGTAAAAAAAAAAAACACAGGAAATGTGTTATAGTATCTGCAGACAAAAGAGCTTTCATTACAGTCCAAAATGGTAATTATAACCTTCTCCAAGCAGCAGATTGTTCGGGTGAATAAAGAAAGTGACAAGTAAAAATATGTATACGTGTGAACACTTGCTTCACTTGGTTCAAGAGTCCTGTAGTTCATTTAACAAGGACAGAGCAGACGTGGCTGGACAATTATTCAGAAACAGGACTTTAATGAATGTTTAACACAGATGTTTCAAAATTTTGGTAAAAAAAGGACATATATTGAACTGTATTTTACAAGACGTTGAAAAAAAATGAGCTCTTGGCATATGTTGGCTTACTTTATTTTATTTATCAACGATAGGCACCTTTTAAAACAATGGCAAGGATTACCTACATTTTTTTGTTTTCTTTGTACATTAAATATACTTACAGATTGGTATCTTTCCATTAACAGGTTAATATGTGAACACAGATAAACTCATTCTATCAGTAATATTGCTAAGAATATAGCTGCTAGAATTCGCTAGAATGTGTGAAAGGAATATTTCCTGCCAATTAAATTAGTTTTCAAGGGGGTTTGAAAAACATCAACTCTGTGGTACATGCACATATTGTAATGCATGCTGCTTAGCAGTACGCTATATGGCCAAGGAAATCTGTTTCAATGGGGAAAGTGGATATACAGGAACTCCCATTTACAGAAAAGCACAAACAATATCCTTCTGTGTTAAACACAATTTAACAATACTCCAAGATATTTTTGTTGCCCAACTGTCTCCGGTTTAGTGGACACAGGTCCATCTGTAGTATTGACTGGACCCTGGGCAAGTACTTGCTTCGGCCCCCTCTTTCTGCCCCTAGTGTGACTCCTCTTGAGACGTCCTCATGCCACGTGTGCAGGGCAAGGGAGGAGCACGATCCCATGTTCTCGAGATATATTTCACTTTATATATGATGGTGCATTTCCCCCCCCTTTTTTCCCTTCTTTTCTCCTACCAAAATATATACTTAGTGTCCCTTATTGCTTCTGAAGCCCATTTGTTTCATAAACTCTCCCTATATCCTTAAACGTCCAGGTGCTGGAATCCTTTCTGCTCCATTTCCTCGCCTTCTTAATAATTCCTCTTGGTGTACCTAAAATACCTAAAACTAACAACATATGTTCTCTATAATGTTAAAGAAAATATTTTTTATGGTTTGTAGCATTTACTTACAAGAAGCAGTATTTTATATGTTTTATATCCTTTTTGCTAACCTTGGTTTGTGGACTAAGCAGACTTAGTGACTCAAACTTGCCTCTTTTAGATTAGACTAGGCTTGGCAGCTCATTTCATTGATGTGTGAAAGTATATTAGCGGCAAAACCTGAGCAGGAGGAGTTGTGGGAAAGAAAACTACACGTTTAAGAACAGATGATACTTTCTAACCCATTACTGCTGCTACCACGGGTGTGGAAGTAATTGCTGCTAAATGAAGAGTCTAAAATGTTTTTACACTCTAGTGTGAAAAATAAAGCAAACCTAATAACCTAATGTTTCCTATACATGAGAGAGAGAAATTTCAAAATATCGGGTTTATTAAATCACTATAATTCTACAAATCATTGTGTATTTACATGGATGTTTTAATGTTTCATACAATACAGAATAAATGTATCTCGTATTATACACCATCAGCTTTACTTTTTAAACAAAATATAACACTTTAACATTGCATTATAGGGAGTGGTTATGTAAAGTAAATCATTAAAATAAATTGATATATCTTCCTTTTTATTACTGTGGGCTTATCTTAGCACCTTACAGTTACATTAAAGACAGCACACACACAAACTCACTCTAACACCAGACAGTTTATACATCCACTCTCTCCCATCATCACTGCGGCCCACACAGCTTTCCCTCTCCCCCTCTGCTTGCATGTAACCTGCTTACTCTGCACCTCACACTCCTCCCTACTACCGCAGGATCCCATAACACACCTTACAGTATGTGACCCTGCTGCATGGCCTGGTAATGGAGACGTCTGCCTTAACATCCCCCTGCAGATCAATATGGTGTTTAAAAATGGGAAAGTCAATCAAAATCTCATATGACTAGCAAAAATGGCAACCTCCAAATCTACAGATAAAATGTAACAAAATGACAAAATTTAGAACAAAATGACAAAAATACCCACTTTTCTTTAGTGCCAAATGATATTATATAGAGCACTGTATTTTAGGCTCACATTTTTTTTTTACATGTAAGTTACTCTTTAAAAAAGCATGTATTCAGCAACAAATCACCAATTATGCCTGAACGCCACAAACATTATCATAATAAAAACCAAAAAAATCCTAGTTAAATCCTAGTGAAAATGTTAAATCACTCGTCCTTTATGTATGAACTACGGCCATATAACACTGTAGGCACTGGGTTAAATATAATCACTTTATTGACCTTTAGCACAAAATATTTCCATCTTTAAAAGTGCGGTAATGAAAATGCCACCTTACGGCATAAAGCATACTCACTCCGTATATTAGATGACTTCTCATTTCAACAGCCTATAAATTACAGGCAAAACAATCCTTACCCCCCCTCTTATGAAAACACAAGAATCCCTTCAGTGGGCAAATATTTAATTACACTGTTCTCTGAGTCAGTTTATATTGTTCAACCCCTGACCTCAACTATTGCTGTACAAAATCCAGAGTGGGATTCACACTTCCCCTCCCTGTCAAATAATCTCTTCATCTTGTAGCATTTATTAAAGTGTGCTCCAGGTGTTCTGTGGCAAATGAATGGCCATTTTAATACCTGTCACATATAATCACACTCTATTCATCATTCTCAGCTGGCTGCTTCCAGCAGTCTCCTACGTTATTTCCTTGTTCTGTGGTGCTCTCGCCCCATCTGTCAGTGCTGTCATTTGGAAGGAAAACAGTATCAGCCCTTTAAATACATAAGAGTTCTCCACTGAAACAGGGCTGTGATTGAACTGTCAGCGCTCTGTATATCACATGGTAATCTGTGGCTGGCCAGGGCTTCAGTTAGAAGAAGGCAAACATGGACTTTCAGGTGATTTTTTTTTACAATCTCTGGGTTTTATTTTTGTGGGCAGTCAACTTTTTCCCAAGTACCAATTACATCAGTATATTTCTACTCTTATTAGATCCTTATAACTTCCACAAAATGTTACATATCCAGTAAGTGACTCCTTAATTGGGAGGATGGTTGATTTAAAATGGAACTGGGAAAGGACAATCCACCTACTTTATCCATCCAGCCACTGTGCTCAGCTGCAATGCATCGCGAGGCGGCCACATGGGAGCCTAGACCTCGATCAATTTCCCAGTTCAGTTAGTCATTCAGGGGAGATTGGGATCCCCATTGCCTGGAATGGTAGGTCAGTTGGGCAGTTACATGGGAAAGTGCTGAAATAATTCATTGTTGAATTTCTGACTAATGCATTTGGTGTTTTTTAATGTAGAATTGTTTGAACGTTGCCACACGTCTCAGCTTTTCTCCTTCGCCCTCTTTTTTGTGTTAAAAATGTTAGAACAATCGTTAAACACTTCAGTAATTACATGGTATTATTTCCCTTGAGGCAGGTTACTGGGTTTTAGTCAACCTGACATGTCAAAGCTTTCCAATGAGCTGTATCATAACCTAAATGGTAATGTCGTTTATAATTTGTGTACAGCTCTGGGAATTCAAAGAGGAACAACAATCTAGTCGTGAGGATTTACACTTGTGTATCCAGCAAGGAAAAAGTAGGGCCCTTTCATGTATTAAATTAGCATCCACACTAGAAAGGTAGCCTTGATCTATCAGCACTGCCAAAGAAGTACAGAAGTACTCATGGGAGAGAAAGAAAAAAGCAAGAACCAAGGGACGTCACTGGTCTTTAAGAGTGACAAGTAATTCAACAGAAACGAAATATCTCTGAACACATTCAATCGAATGCCAATACATTTTTTTAAATTTAGGCACACTTTTTCTTTATATGACAAAGCGAACTTCTAGTCCTAACACTCAAATGCCCCTCCAAAGGTCAAGACACAAATGTTTAAATGCTTGAGCCCTAAATGAGAAAAACATGTTCCTGGATTTCCTAGAATCCATTTCAGCCCTAATAGGAAAATGCCAAGTAAACTAACACACATAAAATCACTTGTGGCGCTCAATACTCAATCCCACTAAAAGCAAGCTTGATATTAGAGCTGGGGTAAGTTTTTCCCATATGCGAAAATCAGATGAAATAGCAGCTTCCACGTATGGGAAAAACCTGTGGAAAAAAAAAACATGTTTTCACGGTTCAGTTCCAGCAGTTATTTGCACATTATACCATAACTACAGTGGCGGAACTACCGGGGTCGCAGGGGTCGCGACTGCGACCGGGCCCTGGAGTTCTGCCAGTCAAGGGGGCCCAAGGGGTGCTGAGCGGTTGCTAAAAACGACCGCTCGGCACCTCTTGTGCCCCCCTGACTGACAGAACTCCTCTGCTCCCCGCCGCTGCCACTGCCGCCGCCTGCCTCAGCCACCGCCTGCCTCAGCGAGACAGAGGCCTCGCACCCCACCACAGGACTGCACGGTAAGTGACCTACAAAGGGGGGTAGGGTGGGAATGGGTTGATCGTGAGAAGAGGGGTGTGGGTAGATTGTGAGAAGGGGGTAGGGGGGAGAGGGTAGATCTTGAGA
Organism: Spea multiplicata; assembly: GCA_009364415.1. Taxonomy (NCBI): domain Eukaryota; kingdom Metazoa; phylum Chordata; class Amphibia; order Anura; family Pelobatidae; genus Spea; species Spea multiplicata. The sequence goes on from VKOC01000010.1 coordinate 1,440,471, forward strand.
AGGGGGGGTAGGGAGGGAGAAGATAGATAGTGAGAAGGGGCTAGGGAGAGGGTAGATAGTGAGAAGGGGGTAGATGGGTTGGAGGTGGGGGGAGCTCTTAACATAGTCTCGCACCGGGGCCCTGAGGTTTCTAGTTACGCCCCTGCATAACTATACTTTATACTACATCACCTAAATATACTAAAGTCAACTTTCAGCTATTATCATATAACGTATAGGCTTTGCTCTTGTTCTTGATTAAACAAGTCTGTCTGCTACTGTGGCCTTAGCATAAGTGTTATATAGCTTATCACGCCTCACATCATCTTTGGAATTGCTTGTTAATTGTTTCATTAGTTAGGTTTGCTGTGTAAGCATAATTAAATGTTTAACAGCACCAGTGTTTATCACAAGCACAGACAGGTGTAATAAGAGACAATCACAGGTTTGGCATTCATTTCAAGAATGGCTTCTACTTCTTCATACTAAGTAAATGCACTTAGATCATTCTGGATGTTTGTCAGACATTAGCAGTTTGTCATTCGTGTAGCCCACAACTCGCTCAGGCCCTTTGTAATATGAAAGGGCCTGGCAGCGAGATAAAGGGTTCTATTCACTAAAAGGAGCGTTGACAAAGTTCCAACCCCTGACTCCACAATGCATTATTAAAGGCCAACCCCAAGGAGCTTCTGCTTCAACAAAAGATTAGCGAGCCCTATATAATGTATGGTAAAATTGAATTATGCATAAAACAGGGCCAAACCTGACATTGGTTGGATTTCAGCGAGGGAGTTGAAACAACTGCCCTGTTAGTACATAAACCCCAGAATGAAGTGGAAAAAGGAAAGTGGAAGATCAAATTAATGAGATGGAGACACAGAGTGAACTCCAATATTTGTATTGGACATCAATATTTGTAGAACTCAGATATTTGTAATGTTTACATGCTGATACAGAAGGTTATCGCATGAATGTATAAATGTGGCATTTACTGTTACTAGGACTAAAAGATTAAAAAATAAGCTCATATTCCCAAAGAGCAACCACATGGCACAGTGTGAGCTATTGAGCAGCGGCACATGGCACCAGATCTAGACCCAGTAGGGGACAGCATCATCAGCACATGCTTCATCTCCTTGAGATGACCGAGCACTTCTTGGGTAATACATCCCTAAATGTGTTTGTTTATTGCAGTGTCCCTAATGCATGCTAAACTATAGTTCAAATGGGGGAAGCAGCATTCAACCACAACTGCCAAAAGTATGTGTACAAAATCAACAAACATTATTCTTCCACTTATACAGACATAAGATGGAACAAGCGACAAGCTGAATTGTTTTAATGTATTTTGTGCCAAGTAGGGCACACCCTGTCCTTTCATGTCTGATTGTGTCTGTAGCTGTCTGGAAGGAAATAAAATACTCATTATCCTTCTAGAAGTTTTGTTAGTTAGTGAAACTCATATGAATACAAATATGATGAATAACTATGCATAACGGTAATAGATCAAGATTAAGGGGTTCATTAGGGAGCGAATAAATCTGTTGCGGCTGTACGTTATCTCTCTAATCAGCAAGACGTGCTTTTGTGTGTTATATTTCTGTGTTATGTCACCAGAAGCTTTACTGTTAAAAGTGACTGTTCCTGTGCAATGATTTAATCCTCCCTTCCCCCATCCAGTCTATTTCTGGATACCATATGAAGCACAGACCACGGCTTTTCTCTGCCATCTTCACCCCTCGCTGCATTCAGCTTCATTACAAGATAGTAATGCTACATGACAAATGGCCTTCGCTTTCCATCACAAGAGCAGATCACTGGTTATGTTAAGAGTATGAAGTGTGAGTGCTCTGTGCCCTACTCATGTGTATGTTAAACAATATAACAGTAGCCATAGAATATGCAGAGGTCACTTTCTGATATAGTTAAGTGATTCTTCATCATCTTCTAGGTTGGCCCTAAAAAGGTGTCAATTTCCACTAAAGATGTCAAAACAATGTATTATTGTACATTTTGTGTGTGAGGAAACAGACTGAATTAAAATTAAATCATTAAATACAAACAGATTACAGAGTCAAATAAATGAAGGCAAGTTATGTATCCGCTTTTAAATAAAGCATCACTGAGAGTGACGTTTGTTCTGGTAATACTTTATAGCAGCACTATATGAGCCCGCACTGGCCATCTGGTATCCCGGGCAAATGCCCAGCCGCACGCTACATGAGCAGAAAAAATAGGTTGCGGCCGCGGTGACATCATCAGGCAACAACCACCGCCTCAAAGTGTCAGGGCATCCCTGCCACCAACAAAAGCATTTTCTTCTTAGGCCAATACAGCTATATCCACTCTCCATCTTAATGTTTTGATATTAGAAAGTATATGTTATAAGTGTATTAAATATTTCAACAAAAATGCAAAATCATGTGCATAGTTCATGTGGTATACAACAGAAATGTATCTCTTTAGTAAACAAGTTAACTACCTAAAAACAACTGTTAAACCGCAGCCATTCTTAATGTATACATTAATGTACATGTATAACCTCATGAAATGTCCATGTTACGAAATGCACTTTATTTAAGAACTATAAATTATAGAAGCAAGTCTTTCACACACATTCAGTGTGAAATAAACATGAGCCCATGGAGTTACAGTAATGAATTCTTCATTCATTCACATCTTTGATAAGGGGTTAATTATTTTAATGGTAAGAGAGGTGGCACCTCCAGCCCTCCATCACAGTTGATCCCTGCTGCGTTAGTTAATGAAATAAACACATTATTTTTCTTCATTATTATTTATAACAGAAAGGGTGTGGAGTTGCCTCCATTTATTTTAGAGTTTCGTAGACTGGATCTGTCTGTTGGTATGGATGCCAATTTTATTGGGGGCTTCACACACCCTACATCTTGCAAATGCAGATTACTGGCAAGCCCATGCTACACGCATAACACTGATTTTAATACACGTTAGTGGTAGAGAATGTGATAAGTCATTTCTTGTTATGTACTCGTAGGGCAAATCTCCTTTCACCTCATTCTCATTGTTGACAGTTGTAGAAAGTAGCTTGATCTGTGTCACCGTGTTGAATAAAGCTATTTATTTTTGTGTCCCACACTTTGAAACACCTAGACAGTTGCTATATAAAAACAATTAGAAACAGTATTGATTTTTTCCCCCGTGATAAACTTGCTGCTGTTCTAGAATCACAGAGTCGTTCTTTTTCAGCCACAACTTTTACAATACCTGAGAGAATAGCAATGCTTTTAAATGCATCTGATTTAAAATGTAACTGAATATGCAGTCTTTGTATTCTTTGTTATATAGCGCCATGGGTGTTAATGGACACAAAAGACCTAAAGCAAAACACTCTAATATTCTTTTCTATAAGGATACCTGTCCTAATTACAAATATGTCATGAGTGTTCAGATACAGACTTACAGATATAGAAACAAAAGAGTACAATTTTTTAATTATCTTTGTCTATTTTAAAGAAGTATTTTTTTTGCCCCTTGCATTACGTTGTATGGAGGTAGAGGTACTTCAAAACCTGCTTAACTTCAATTGTTAATGATATTTAATTAAAAAAAACAGTAATTATTACTTTAATTAAAAATTAAAACAAAAAAAACTTAACACTGTATCACATAATTCCTGAAAGTGGCAAACAAGCAGATTGTGGTTTTGGTGGAGAGATGTTTATTTGCATCGAGGCACATGGCAACTTTGTTGTCATCTCGTCTACAAGCGATGCACCAGAAGAGGGGCAATATTTTTTTTCTTTGGAAGAATATAAGCAGAAATCGGAGCACAGGGTAGGAGATGAGAGCAAAGACCTTGTGGGGATTGTGGGGGGTATACTGCCGAGTAGTTTACGATCTAATTTTCTGTGTCTCTAGATTGCTTTTTGCCTTCACTTGTAAGTAATGTCCATCAGCATATTGTCAAGTTAAAGATTGAATCCCAAGCATGTTAATTCAATAGAGATTCGCAAGTCTTCTTGATGGAAATAGACTTGATGAAAATAGAGTTGAAGCCTGAATACGGTAGAATGGATGAGAGACCAAGTAAGCAATAAAGAAATTACTGTTTTAGGTTTAGAACAGACGGTCATACACAAAAGATGGACACAACATTTTCTAAATATTTTTACCAAAGTAATATACCAGTTTTTCTAATATGTATTAAAAGTTGCATTGTTTTAGACCATTTAATTATGCTGCCAGAGAAGTTCCCAAATGGTACATCGACGACAAATTGAAAAACACAGGTCTTTCCACTGCTGGTAGGTATCAATAAATGTGACCAATTTGCACTTTACCTACAAGATTTCAAGTAACTGTAAATGTATTATTTGATATTCTAGATTTATTCACCAAAGGGAGAGTTGTCAGGATAGTGTTAGATTCAACTCCCTCACTTCTCTATTCATTATGAAGGGCTTACAATGGCAAGTTTATTTTGCAAGAAGGGAGAATGTGGGAGAAGGCTTGGTAGAAAGCTCACTAATTTGTCTATACATTATACAGGGCCAGGTAAACTCTTCCTGCAGCAGAAAAGTATAAAGGATGGGCCTTCCGAATGTATAGGGAAGCCAAGGAGCTGAAACACAATTCTCCTGTCAATTAATCTTTTACACAGTCAAGACCAGAAAAATCTAAAAGCAGTCGTGTTTAGATCTAGTTGCTTGATGTCAGTGGCCAGAACTGGATGGGTTCCCCCACTCTTGCATGTGTCAATCCCTTAACAATTATTACAGAAGCAGGCAAAAAAGCAACCTTTTTTTTCTGGTATCTCCAGACATGACATCATTTTTCAATATTTGCCAAGTCATACCAGCTGGGAGATATCAGATGTAAGAATATTTGGTTTTAATGGAGAACATGGATACTGCTAAAAAGAAATTATGATTCATCTTTGTGTCTTCTGAAAAGATGGCACAAAAACACTGCACGCAACACAGAAACAATAAAAGATTTTTTTAGATTGTGAGAGCAGAAGGTGAAACATAAGAAAATGTGGTAGGAAATTGCTTAAGAATAAAGAAAAAAAAACCTTAAAAATGTTTCCTCCAGAGGGAGAGTGAAATGATTGAAAAGTAATGAAATCATTATGCACAGTGGATTGTTTTGAAAGGAAAAGTGTGAAGAAAACAAAGTTAAAAATGTTACTTCTCAACTGTGCCAAATGATAGCAGGTGTGCAATTTCTCATTGTTCCAAAGAAAAACGAATCTGTGCTTTATCATTTATTTAACTCGCTTTCTAAGGAAGAAACAGCTGTCTTTTTGGCGCTGTCATAGAGAAATCATCACAGTGTGCCCAGTCTCCGCTGTAATTTGCTCATCTTGATGTATTGCTTATGCCCATAAAAGTTAGCCAACTGCAAAAAAGGAAAATGTTATTTTCTAAATGCTTTGGACAACATTTTCATGGATTTTATTTGTGAAATAAACACCAAATTTACATAAACAGAACCGTTTCTCATTACATATGATAATTATTTTAGTAACGACTATCAACGGTATAAATCCCTTTTATTTTTCCTTTTTTTTTTTAGTCTGATTATGATTAACTGGTTTCCTTAAAACTCAAAGAAATTTTATGTGAAAAAAAAAAGATGTTCTTTCTGAGTGGAAGGAAAAATACAGCCACACTCCTTTGATGAATAGCATGCAAAGTGTGCTCTTTTTTTTCTTTTTGACAATGTTGCTGTACAGAAAAAAAAAGATGTTTGTCATTAGGAAGTTGTATGCTAATAATACGGCAGCAGCTGTTACATATGTAAATAAGTGAAAAAGTTTTGAAACAAGAAAAAGAGCAAAAGGTTTAGGTTGATTAACAAGTGTGGATGTGAAGCAGGGTGTAAGAAAACTAATCACATGCCAACCTTTCTTGTAAGACAGAAAAGAACAGTGAACATTTTGGAAGTCAAAACTAAAATCAGGAGTAGGGTGAACGGGAATGGAGGGGTCCGAAAAGATGAGAGTATACCGTTATGGTCGACATTATTGGCACCCTTGAATATGTTGTACATCATGTAAAATAGCTCCTGGGAAAAAGTGATAGGAGGGAAGAGTATAAAAATAAACATTTCCATAACAAAGTTATTGGCACCTTCTTGAAGAATCCAAATCAGTTTGAAAAGAACTTGAATGTCATTGCAGTGAAATTAGGCACATTTGTGTTAGTGTCAGTGCTCACATGGCCTGAATTATCCAATGATGATTTTAATGCTGACAAAGGCCAATTTTATTTCATGTTTCTTTTACACAATGGTAAAGACAAGATAGCTGTCAGAAAGCTATCATCACCAAACATAACAATGTACAGTAAGTCCATCTCTAAAGACATTGGCATACTTGTTTTAATAGTTCTCTGCTCATGGAACTGTCATGAGCTTCTATAGACATGGTGGCATCGGGGACATTGATCAAATAAGTCATCAAGGGTTAGTGGGACAATGATCTCAAGCACACAACCAAAAGTACAAAATGATGGAAAAGAAAAAATGAACTGTTGTAGACTGGCCATCAACGGTGAAAGAGCTGGAATCCGTTACACTGCCATTAGGAAAATTAATCCTGCAAACATTCAAGAAAACTTAAGTAACTGAAGAGCTGAAGAGAAACAGACTGGTGCAAGACGCTTATAAACAGATACAATAAACAGAGAAAGAGCAAGCCAGTTAAATTCACAAGTTAGCATGATTGGGGCACGATCCGAGATGACCATGTCCAGGATTCGAGTGGCTCTAATGAAATGGGACAATTGATTGGAGCGCAGAACATAGTCAATTCTGGTAAACAAATTATGTGAATGAGAGAAGAAAGCGTAATCTCTCTCTAACAGATTTAGAATTCTCCACATGTCTAAGGGTTGTAGTTGATTACATAACCGAGCAAGCAGGTTCTTGTCTTGGGATGTTTTTCCCCACTATAGTCTATCTTTGGATTGCAACAGGTATTGAATTCACCCAAACAATGAGATCATCCCCGTTTAATGGTAGCAGGTTAGAATTCAATTATCGTATTTGCTCGATTATAAGACGACTCTCCAAATCTGAATATTAATTTAGGAAAAAAAGAAAAAGCCTGACTATAAGACAACCCTATAGGAAAAAAGTTTTAACCAGTAAATGTTTATTCATGTAAACTGATTTTTTTCTTAAAAAAAGCTATGATTGCAGAAAGAACCTTGCCCCCCCAGTTATGCACATCTGCCCCAGAAATGCCTTATACCCCCAATATGCCACTTGTGCCCCATTATATGCCTTTTAACCCTCTAAATGCCACTGTGCCTCGCATGATATGCCTTTTAACCCTCTATATGCCACTGTGCCCCATGATATGCTTTGACCCCTATGTGCCACTTGCCTCCAGAATGTCCTTATACCCCTATATGCCACTCTGGCATTTAGGGGGTTAAAAGGCATATTATGGGGAAGAGTGGCATATAGGGAGGTTTAAGGCATTTCAGGAGGCAGAGTGGCGTATAGAGGGTTAAAAAGGCATTTCTGGAGGCAGAGTGGCATTAAGGGGGTTAAAAGGCATTTCATAGAGCACTCTGCCTACAGAAATGCCTTATGCCCCCCATTTAACACTCCCCCACCCCCCACAAACTTACCGGTGCTTCTGACTCCCCGGTCATGTAGCCGGGGCAGCGTGTAGAGCTCTACGCAATTCGCGTAGACAACTTCCGCTGCAGCCAGAAGGAGGTGCGGCTAGCAGCGGGGGTTGTCTGTGCCCATTGCACAGACCTTCCCCGACTGTCAGAGATCAGAGTTCCCCGCACCGGAACTTGTATTGAGCTCTTGACAGACAAAATCTAGGGTGTTCTGAAGCTTAACGAGTTTGTCTTCAACAAGTGTAGAATGAAAACCGACTTGAGGAAGCCCACGGGCGAAACGCCTAACGAAGGATTCACAGAGACGCTTAAATAAAGTATATTTTATGATGGTATTGTTATTTATGTAATAAAGTATTTATCCTACATTTTACATCACTTTTTATATTATAGTTATATACATATACTCCATACACTCAGCTGGATCCACTCTGATGTCCATCACCTTAAAGGGGTAGTCTGCCCTAAGTCAGTACAGTGTTCTTTATCCCTGGGGCCAGGTTACCGGCTCTAGGCAAGGTGAGACGCTAATTGGAGCCACCTTTTTCTGGTCCATTTTGGATGTGTAGCAATACTGCTCTATGTGATTTTATCCATTTGTAGATATCTACATTCAAGTACAGTTGGGGGTGTGATCCCTAATCACACCAGGCATTGATGAGTTGAGTCAGTCTTTGTCTGATTCATCAGAATGTGAGTTTTTTATACATATTTTTTAAAAAAATCGTTATATTTTATCATTTTTTTATGTCATTTATACCCATTGAGGTGAGTTATGTTTTTATTTACTTCTGTCGCTCCGCTCACTGTTGGTGGGTTGCACCACCAATACCTGTCTTTTATTTAAGTGTAGAATGTCTGTCCACTACCATTTGGACTATCATGTCACAGTCTTGTGATAGAGCACGTTGAGATGCACAGCCTAGAATTGGCTATTTCCTATTGTCTTGTGACAGTCTGATCACCTGGTACCAGTGGGAAAATAGTCTCGCTGCTGCAAGACATTCCTTGTCGTTATCTGGGTTACTGCCACCAAGAAATAAAAGAAAGTCTTAATATTAAACAGATTAATGCAAGTACCTCAAGGTTTGCAATAAAATAAAAACAAACATCTGATGTAAGGAACAAAATGTAGATAAGGTTAAAGAGAAAGTTATGTAATTAGTTACTCATCCCTGAGACACTACAATTGCATAAAGGTTATTCATAGTCCAACCCAGTATAGTTCATTAGTTGACCTGATATCATGCCTTGCCTGAAGACGCATATCGTAATCCCCTATTTGTATGAACTGTACTCAATTACATAAATACAAGTTTCAATATACCATTTAAATGTTAGATTTTCTTGCTTAGTGTTCTGGGTAAAGGATACATGTTATAACCTATAGATTTTCCCAAGACACGGTCAAATATTAATTGTAATTATTGTAGTATTTGGCACACATTTTCTGCATTTCCATGATCTTCAGATACTGTTATATGAATCATAACCTCACAGTGATCTCGAGTTCCCTACTAAACCTGGTGGTATGAACATTATAAGTCTTCTAAGAGTGGGGTCAATACCATTCAATTCTATGACAGAGAAACAAGCTTCAGCAAGACGTGTTTATGCTTAATAATAAAGAAATGATGAAACAGGGCTCTGTATTCTCTTTTACCATCTCATCCTAATCATGCACAGAATTCTTAGATACTACCACATAAACATACATGTGCACTCAACAGATGTGCAAACCATTAAATCACCACTCCGTAACAGGTTTACACATGGTTTTAAATGATTGCCAAGTGACATGGAAAATGATAGGTCTTGTCATTCTGTCCAAGATTTAGAGAGGAAGTCACTTATTCCCAGAATGAATACATTTAATTATGACATATGTCAGGCTACAAATAATACTGTGTACTCCTACACGCAGACCAAAAATATCATTAAATGACAAGCTCTGCTCAACACAAGAGGAGAAAAGAACTCAGAAAAACAGAATTCACTACTGGAACAACAAGATAATAACACGGAGTACCTGTCATCTTGCACTGATGAGTTGAAATAGTTATGAAAGAAGCAATCATCACTAAGGGCAAACAAACTCCAACAGAGCTATGCTAAAATGCCACTCACACAGCCAAATGTTTTACTGCTGGGCTTCATATAAATCCCAAGCCGTACTTTTTATATGGCAGCACTGAGCAAACCACAGCTGTCGTGCCTAATTCCCAAAAGCATGCGATAATGATGTTGGAGTGAAATGCTTGTATAATTCAATGGTTAAAAAAGACAAAATCAGTGTCACATAGATTTTCTTAATTTAAGTTTCCTTACACTTTAAAGACCTTCCTCTTTCATGGAATGAAATGTTATAGTTACTTGTTTGGGGTAACGATGCAGAAGAGAAACCCTCTCTCATTTCCAAATGGAGGCAGATTACTCATTACATCTACCTCTTATTAATTCACATCCTTTCAAGACATGAACATATAAAGTGCTGAATCCTGGTACATCTAAGTAATCCGTTATATGTGGTTATACATGTATACATTAGATAAGAAGCATATACATACCCAAATAAATGTTATAACCTTAAAAGTTAAAAGTTGGATGATCATCAAGTGTTAATAGTTAATACATTGTAAACATACAAACAGCAACACATCATAGTGTATATTAGTTCAATCTTATATGTATGTATAGTAGTATTACATTTACTTTTTTGTAACATTTCACATTTTATGTGAAGACACCAATCCGGTATTTGCTGACGCATTTCGCCTCGTGTATGCGAAATGATCTCTATGCTCAGTAAGAGCATTTATTGAGCATAAATGGAACACAGAATTTAGACAGCAGGAGGCCCATTATTTTTACTTATCTTCAAAATTTCCAATTGAGTCACTCAGTATGCCTGTAGCTGTGGCTAAAAACAAGCCAGATTATTAAGTTCAATGGCATTTACCAGGTTCATTTGTCAATGTCACAAATGTGTTTGCTCTTCCCATTATGGAATACAGTGCTAACACTTTATAAATTAAATCGCTGGTATATTCGTATAATTTGCTTATAATTTCTAGGACATCTCCATAAATAACACTACGATATGTTTAAATGTTAAAACACATTTTAATAATAGATCACCTTTTAGAATGCTGTTTATGTCAAAACCCTATACACTCATATGCAAGCAAATCCTGTGACAGCATACTGATTGGGTTTCTCCATGTGTATCATTAGTGTCATTCGGTATACAATCAGGAAACAATCAAAGAGCAGTATAGTGGTAACCAAAGGATTTTCTCCCAGTTTGCTGTTGGTGAAACTGCATCACACAGTGTGTGGTCTAGGAGGGTATGGGCCAATGTCATTTAGGAAACTGTAAACTGACAGTAAAGAACTCTGTAGTAAAACACATCTGTTCTAAGGAGTTGAAAGAAGAATTTAATAGCAGTGGGCTGGTATGATTACTGTGATCTATATACATTTTTAGAACGTTTGTCTAAAAATATCTTTACTTAAATGTTAGAAATGGACTTTTATTTAAAACTGCTACCCACTTGAAGTATGTAACCTAAAAACGGTTCACATACTGTGTTCACATACCCTTAAACACTGGAACTAGATGATTAACTTGTAAACTTTGTAATAAAACAAATCCAAGCAAAGGTTTTGTGTTATACTGCTAACATGTCCTTAATGAAAACTTATGTTGCTAAAACACTACTCTGGCATAGAGTCCATGTTTAATTAATGGCAGAAATATGCTTAATTCTCTCTTTACCAATCCCAGAAGCAAAGAAAAGAAACCATAAAATGTCACACAAACAGTTAAAATTATCAATCACATAGCTGCTCAAGTCTATGTAATGTAAAAAAATGACCACCAACTCCTTATAAGAGGCAAAAGTGCAATTCTTTTTGTTCATACAAGCAATCTGATGACAAACTGCTTCTTCTGGCAACAAATCCGCCGCACATTCATCAGATGGTCCCTCGGCCAACAAAGATCAGACTCTACAAAAGTCAGACATTCCCTTTTGCCTTCCATTTGTACATCTTGGAGGTATTGAGATCAAAGATGTCATTAACAGATAAATCTTTTACCTTTTTTCCATTCTTAATCTTTAATTCTGTTAGACCCATCGGTTCTTTAAACTATAAGAGATTACAAAATAGAATTTTATACTTTCCCAATTTAGTCATCCATTCCCCCACTTCTCCATTTCAACTCAAATACCCAAACAAAGGAGCAATTATGGGAGTCTCTCTTTTACGGGGGGAAAAAAGAGACCAGTAGAAGTCCAGTTATAAGCCTGGTTAATTCTTGTGAATGTTTTCAAAATGTTAATAATAAAAGGGATTCATTGATTAAAGGGACTTTCTTCTTCTTTCTTTGGACTGGAGAACTGATGGATGTATCTGTTACAGGGGACATAAGCTCAACAGCTTTATTTTCTTGGCCTGTAGGTTAGATGATATTCTTAGAGCAGCAGGTAGGATTTAATGAAGCTACCTTTTATCCTCCTCTGATTAAGATTCTCCATTTTTGGCCAGTACAGGGTGCAGCAGGGTTACCACAGGGTAGCCTCTTAGGACAAAGCTGTCGTATGTAAAAACCATGTGGTCTGCATTTGGCGCAGTGGCTTGGGTCCACTAACTAATCAGACTGTTCCATGGGTGATCCTGTGCCATACACTTATCTGCATGTGTGACATTTTACTATTTTTCATTAAATTAAAAGATGCAGACTTTACACCTCTGCTCCAGCGAAATCTATGAACTATCTATCTCAATGAGCTTGTATTTGGAGGTGGTATTGTTTGTGGTTTACAGATTTGTTCTGTGTATTGTTGGTACAATTACATATAGTGTGACTGTATGTATATCTTAAATTTGAAGCCACAGTAATTTTTACTTACCTGGAAACACCCCAAGGGGCGGCCCATGAGCTTTTCCCTTCCTACATTGTAGGGAAGCTGGGGAAAGAAAGAGCAGTAGAAGCACAGGCAGGAAGAATTAGGATAGATATGCACCCGGGTGACCCACATTGCTCTGTTCAGTATCACAATATGACAACTAATGCAGAGGTGTTTGTGTGCCTGTTAAGCCAGAATTTGGATATGCCACCCTCTTTGGCTAATTTAGCTAAGAGGCAGGTGATCAGTGGGGTCACATCATCCCGATGTACTGGCATTGCATCTCCCACTGTGGGAATGGAGAAGCTTGAAGGGTAAGATGATTTCTTGTGTGCATTTTACCTATGTGAGAATGACTAGGAGCTCTGGGTGGTCTTAAAAAAAAAGAAATAATTAAAGGAATCAAAGGGAAATGGAAATTAGAAGAAAAAAACTGATGGGGCAAAAGCCAGTGGGGTAAAATGATGGAAGCAGAAAACGAAAAACCTAACAAATTAAAAAACGGGGTGAAGCACCAAAACAAACGTAATGACAGAGAAAGAGTCTACAAATTACTGCCCTTATGCATACATAGCTTAAAGTGTGAATCTCTATAATCCACTCCACCAATGATACCCCATCCTAATTCCAAACCTTTAAAATATGTGTATGCAGATTCTAAAAATAAAACAAAATAATGTAAATACTGTAGTGTAAGTTATTTACATACTACCAGGGGCAAGGGACATTCACACACAAAAAGAAATACATTAGCAAAAAATATGACTATGCTATGTTAGGGCTAGTTGAAAAAATAAGCTAATAAAGTAAACTGCCATATCCTAATTACATACTGCAAAATATATTATACCATGTCTTAAGAGTAACTATAAAATGCTGTCTCCAAATGCACTGGAAGCTTGTTTAATCCAATGATCTCTAGTAGATAATATTATAGAGAATAAGACCAGTAAAATAAAAAAGATGCTAATATGTTGTAGAAGAACTAAGAAGTCACAATCAAAGCCCATGTATTAAACACTCTGAGATCCCAGCGGAGCAGAAATGGGATTCTAACATCTTATTGTATGGACACGAGCATTGATTATTCTATTTGAAATCATATTTAATTTCCTGAAATTGTCATTGAAAATGACTGGATTCTTAGTCTATTTCATAACTTCTTTTCTTCTATAATGTATTCTATAAAAATCAGAATAATGAATACAGTACAAGTGGTAGAAGAATAATATAGAACGACCCCCCCAAAAAACACCTGGATGCGTGTGAAATGATCTGAGGTTTTTTTGTTTTTTTTTAATTATTTTTATACACCATTTACTAGCATGGGTTATTGATTTAATGGACTAGTATTGCAAAATAAAATAAATCTGTGTCTCGTCTGCACGAGAAAAGTTTGGACATTATTGTCTTTTTTGTTTTTTGTAAGTTGGCCAGCATAGGTGATATTGGCAAGAAAAGATGCTCAAAAAATGTGTTTTATTTCCCTTTGTGACACATGTTTCAATCTATTCCAACCCTTCTTCTCCCCTTTAAATTCACTTGCTACAGAAAAGTCAATTTAATGGGAAAACCTTTTTCCTCTAAAATCATGGTTGTTGTTATGTGCCAGCAAATCCCAAACTGAAATTGACTTTTTAATCTTCTGCAAGCAAGGACAAGCTTATGGGTTTAATACTTTAAAGGTCTAAATAGCAAACAGTGTATTCCTGCTTTACTTAACTCCTTCTGGCACTCAAAAGGTTAAATGCTCATGTCATAAAGAAAAGCAATAATCTAATTATGGTTAAGTATATAGATACTGTTCAATAAAACCATAGGTTATTCTTCACAAACATTCTGTCTTTTGTTTTCATTTTCTGTATTTGTAAGCAATTATTTGGTTTGATCGGAAAAGAAAATCTAATTTATTTTAATGGCAATGTCAAGTACTTGAAAACATCAAATTTTACTTGCGTTCTAAAGCGGAGCTGTAGTGCCCCTGGGTCTCCTTTCATCTTCTCTAAATGCTGGCATACGATGGGAATCTTTGCATTGATGGCCACCAGATGAAGAGCATTATCTAAACTGCTGAGGATGTAACATTCATTCCAAATGAAGTATCCATTCAACACAGTAAGTAAAGAGTCTTACAAAACCTATAATCTGAACAGGATGAGGAATACAAAGAAACATATGAGTATTTATCATGGAAAGAAACGACGCGCAAGCGTTCATCATGACTCAAGTTCACATGCCATCTAAAATGGCAAAAATGGCCCATGTAGCCACCCTACCTATTATTAGATTTCAAAGTTAGATTCTTATTAAGGTTCAATTTGTGAAAAACATAGCTATACCTAGTAAAGGCCTGCCATCAAGGACGGGATTAATGTTTGGGGGTTTGATAGAAACGCTAAATTGTCATCTGTGAAGAGGAGTAATTTCCCTGCCTGATGGCTTCTGGAACTCTTTAATCCGATGTGAGTTACAAATGCCAATAGGTGCTTTAGAGCAACTGGATATAACAAGGGTGAAGGAGGACAACATGCTAAGGTCATCCAGGCCAGTAGCAGAGCGTGGCTTAACTTTTCATTGCCTCCTTAATCTCTGTCGTGTTAAACCTAGTCTTAAGAGAAGATTTATCTTTATCAGATAGTTTTGGTAGCGGAATAGCATGGAGATATTTATTAATCTCTTATAAACTGGGATGGTGAAGTGACAAGTTTAAATGCAAGTTATGCGATCCAGCATAATATGAGGCAAAGGCATCTGCCATTGCTGCTGGGTTAACCACGTTTTCCCCATTAGAGAATTTGAGGTGCTGTGGACGGGACTGTATCATTTTACCCTTAATTTAAGATGCTTGGAATTTTTGTTCCAAGCATCTGATCATTATATACTCAGTTTTGTCTGCTCTAGGTTGTGAGAGACCTTACACCAGTATCTGGTTTGGGTATTTCCAGGTCCCTTAAGGTAGCAAGTAATTAAATACAGTGTTCTTTCCTCTTGGGTTTTAGAGAGGATGAAAGGCTCAATATGTTTCATCTTATGACATGAGTTATGGACATTCCAGAGTATCTCTGGAGAAATAGAGTTCTTAGCAAAATATTCTTTTAAGTGGGTGGTAATGTATTGTTTATGGGACTCATCATTAAGTAAATCACTAAGTCTCCATGGACCTTCTCTCTTATTTGAAAGGTGTTCGCTTAATGCCAGGGAGACAGCGGAATGATTAGACTATTCAAGCAGATTTTACATGACTCAATGTCTTATAAAGAAGTTTTCTCTATAACAACAACAAAAAAAACCCACGATTCTTAAGTACAAGTTTCAAGGTGCTGAATAAAATGTGTAGTTTTGTGTATAGAAAATATTCCAAGCGATAAATAGTTGTAATTAATTATTTAAGTAGCCATTCTCCTTGATTATGAAATTGGATCACATATTGAGTGTATGGTCACCATGAATAGATCAGCGGTTTTTTTCTGTGTGAAAAATTGACCTGTGTGTTAAGACGCAGATAAATGAATTATAGTGTAAGGATATATTTCTAAGAATCAAAGATACATAAGGGGTCAGCGTTTTTACATAGAGATTTTATCATATTAAAACATTCATCCTAGCAGCCTTTAAAGAAGCCATTGAGTGGAAATGATGTTGGAACTCATTGGATGAAAAATTGGATTTTTCAGTTTTGCAAAATGGGTTAGCTGTATACAAAGTCAGTGGGCTTTGGATTTGTGGGCTTACAAAAAAAACCTGGCTCCATTTATGAGAAGATTTCCAACCATTTATTCCAAGAAACCAAGCTGGTTTCTTAACCATAGGTTGTGGATTTGATCCCCTTCCGGGAAACGTGGCATTTAAGTCACCCCCCTCTGTAATGTAATGCTTTAACATGTATTTTTTGCTAGACTGCAAATAAGGCATTAATCCCTCTTTATGGATACAAAAATCCTCCTGCACTAAATGGAAACATCTAAATCCCCATCACTTCTCCGTTGGTGTTACATAATTTATGGACTCTCCAAAAGATCTCTGTATGCAATTTTCACAAAGAGCTCTTTATCATAATATATGCATTTAAGCATTTCCCACTGGCAATTGATATTTACATAAAATAATCTTTTTATTTCTGCTTCTCGTCAGTGAGTATTGACACCCAGCAGCAGCTCTTAAGAATGTATTGCTTTTTTATTTCAGAACATCCCAGGACTTCATAAAGATCTAGTCCCACTTAAAGACAGAATCTGCTAAACTGTAAGTTGGTTCCATTTTCTCTCATGCATCAGAAGGCACTGGCAACCATTTTGTCAGAAACAGTACCATCTGCATTTTGATCTACTATTTTATATATTAGCCTATTTAGATTATTTGCTGTACCCACTTATTAAATTAACTTAATTAATTTTACATTGTTCACTTTATAAGGGACGTGATGAAAATCAATGATCAAATTAATTTAAATCAAACAACTGTTTTCCTCATTGGCATCAAATAAATGTACTCTTGTGAGCACATCTCTCGATAGATTGTTTGGACAGCCTTTGCAACCTTGTGTGTCCTTAAGGTCAGACTAGAGTACCCCAAAATGCCTTTCTCTCTTACAGGATGCCCCAAATTATTTACTTAAATGGGCTTTCGCAGGGATGTTGCAGTTCATTATACATTAAGGGCTAACAAGGTCCTCATTAAAGAAGAGCATTGTGAGCCTGTATAACATAGTTTTGTATAAATTATATAACTACGAATACAAAGCAGCAGTTTAGACCTCTCTGCAGAAAAGGCTCACAAACCCACCTTATATGTATACCAGAGGGAAATGCCTTGTTCTCAGGATATGCATGCATTAACATCATTTCTGAGTGCAGGGATATGACGTATGGCAGCCGCGTAAAGAAATATGGAGATTGTTCCTCTAAGCCAGGGGTGGGCAATCTTCAGCTCTCCAGATGTTGTGAACTACATTTCCCTTGATGCTTTGCCAGCTTTATGACTGTAAGAGCATTATGGAAGATGCAGTCCACATCATCAGAAGAGCCGAAGATTGCCTATCCCTGGTCTTAACAGCTACAACTTCCTGGATCAGATACCCTAGTCAGAATATATCACTGCATGACTATTCCTCCCCATTTAGTTTTCTATCTTATCTATGGTATTAAGTTGGCAATCATTGTTCTTTCGGGCCTTTGCAAAGGTTGAGTCATGAGAAAAAAAGAGAACTTCAGGGCAGGAAACTGATTAGATAAAGCTTGCACTACCACAGACTACTACCAGTTACCCCCTACATGACTCTAAAAGCAAAACAAATACACTGTTTGACAATCAAAATTTACATATGCTAAAAATGAATTGCAAAAGTTCCACTTTAAATTGCTTTTGGACTTCTTATATTCATGTGCAAAGACAAGTTTAATGCCGGCAGTCACCAAATGATGTAAGTAGCATGGCAGATTGGGTGAGTATGGAGTGCTGGAGGCCATGGCCTACCAGGCATTTGCTATTAAATAGATTTATATTTTAAAATGTATGCTTCTGATCCATCAAACTTATTTATATAAGTCTTTTCCTGTCCAATATCTGGCTAAGCTTTTTGTTAAACCACAATGGTGTATTTTCCACATTTTGATTTGTCATGGGAAGAACTGAAACGTTATATCATTTAGTAGACACTTGGTGATGAGTTTGCTATAGGTTATGTTGCGTTTATTATTTATCCTAATATGTTTCACATGAGCTCACACTATTGTGTCATAATTAGAGACAAATGTTGAAAAACCAATATGCGTGTGAGAGACGCAATAGGTTTTAATCTAAACCATTCTTTGAAAGAAATCCCACCAGGAATTAGACATGTTCTACACAAATTTCTAAACTAAACGTGCCAATTTCTCTGTGAATTAGCCTCATCCAGTTAAATGATAATTCTAATACATGTAGTGTAATGTAAATTGGGAGGGGTGAGTAAAAGTATAAAAATAATAGTGTTTGTTTCCAATACAATCTATAATTTAAGACTTAAGGGTCATTAATATCTCATTTTAATTAAGCTTTGTATGATTATTCATGAGCTATAAACCTGGATCATGCAATAAATTGCTCCATGTAAACATATATTTGAATGTGGCTGAAATTCAGTTTATTTAAAAGCTTTATTTTCAATGTCACCTTTGCTGAAGAGCTCTGGATCTACACTCTTAAAAGTCATGACAGCTGAGAAACCACCGCAATCTAAAATGTTACAAAGATAAAGCAAAAATGCTTACATAGCACAGCAGGATAAGCTGATTAAATATCTCAAAGGCCTTTTACACAGACTGTGGCAGGACATGAAAGCATCACATTAATACATCATAAACACATATACCACTCCATCTTAATTACAAGCAAGCCAATGATTTTTTTTTTCTAAAGTAGTAAAGAGAACCAGGAATTACTTAGCCAAGCCATATGCAACGGCTAAAGGACTAGCTAGTGGTTTACTGTCATTTTTAAGGTTTTGGAGAATAGAAATTTGAAGAGAAAAAAAAATGGTCAATGGCATTTACTCCTACCCAAAAACATTGGTCAGATAAAATCTGGTATGTGTTGCTTATGGAAAACTATAGATCTAGATGTTTGAGGTGGGCTTGTTCCTTGTGGGGAAAAATGTATCAGAGTTACTCATTTACATCTCCAATTCTTTGCAATTTTCTTTTACAAATGAATTGCTGACATCTTTATGACTTATTATATTTATGAACTTTTTAAGAATTGACCGCACCTGTGTAGTGAAATCTTGTCAAAACTGTATATTGCATATTTTTATTCCCTCCAGACTATATGTGGGCACCTTGGAACTGAATTTGGTTAAACATTTTCCTCTTCTTTCCTAGGATTTACCTACTTCTGTGTCGATAACATATATATATATATATATATATATATATATATAGTCTGTCAACGAGTTTCTTGCCACAATCTTTTCCTGGATTGCATATTGACAACTCAAAAGCAACATGTGAAGCATCATGTGAAAAAAATAATGTGTCCTCCCTTTAGTCTAACAGTGACCGGCATAGATATGTACTCATCTCTCTACTCTGTAGTGCACACTGGTGAAACAACGGAAAAAAAAATAGCTTTTTTATTCACTATAATTCCCAACTACTTACCACTAATGTAAATTCTTATATTATTAATTTTCTATTTACTAGTGTACCAGTCCCAAATGCACTGTTGATCTCGTTCTTAGAACAAATCTTATTTCTACTGTACCTAGCTATAAAGTAATATACAACTTTTACTCTCAAAGTGTTTCAGATCATTACACTATTTTTTAATTATTTATTTATTATTAATGAAAATTTTACAGAGGTATAAAATGTATTCACAACAACAGTTTCTCCTTAACCATTGTCCATCTTCTTGTAGGTGGAAGGAGCCCGGGAATGGTCCAGCTTAGATGAAGAATGTTAGCCTGGGTTCTTTTGCTACCTCCTGGATGAGTGGTTGATGTGCTCTTGGAGGAATTTTAGTAGGCGGCCACTCCTGGAAAGGTTCACCACTGTTCCAAGTTTTCTCCATTGGTAGATAATACTTCTCATTGTGGTTCACTGGTGTCCCAGAGCCATAGGAATGGCTTTGTAACCCTTTTCAGATGTCAATAACTTTGTTTCTTATCTTGAGTTTCTTTTGATCGTGGCATCATGTGCTGCTTTTTGAGAACTTTTAGCCTACTTCAGGTTCTATTTAATTATTTTTTAGATTCAACAGGGCTGGCAGTAATCATGCCTGGGTGTGTCTAGCAGGGGAGGGCTGGCAGCCTAAGGCCTGGGGGGCAAGTCTAGTCAACTGGGCCATTGCACCATCAAAGCGGCTGCGAGCGACATTGAAAGCGGTCGTCGTGTGGCAGTCACTCCACCAGCGCCTAATGAAATTAAAGTGGCCGGCGTGCACGCACCGCATGCCTCAGCTCTTCATCACACCCCCTTTAAGATGTGGGAAGAGGAGCTGAGGCATGGCCATTGGGTCTGAGAGCCGCATGATGCAGGGGCGTACCTAGAGTATTTGGCACCTGTGGCAGACCCTGTATGTGGCACCCCCCACACACACACACTTTAAAACTGCATAGTTTCTATGGTTAGGCAAACATTGACAGGGGTACAGCAAAATTGTTATCATTATCATTATATACTTAGGGATTATGCGGTACCACCGTCAATGTGTGCCTATACATTGAGCCAGACACTGACAGCCCCTATCACTATATACTAAGCCAAACATTGATGTGGTGTAGGCTTACCACTTTAGTGACTGGCATAGTATATAGTAGGGATGCACCGAAATGAAAATTCTGGACTGAAACTGAAAATTCAGCATTCACTTGGCCAAAACTGAAAAAAGAAAAAAAACTTTAAAATACTTTATTAAAAGTAACACCAAAATTAGACAAAAAAAAACAATAACAATATTAACAATCACAATCCTATCATGCCCAGGTTCTAGCATGTGCTGGCTGGCTTAGCATTATAGGAGTGTGATTGCTGTTTGCAAATATATATATTAATACTGTCATAGAATTATTCTGTCCAATAAATGTGTTAACACGCCGAAGTTGGACCAAAAAAATAATTTATAACAGCAATCACACTCCTATCATGCCTAGGCAGCCACTACATGCTGGAATCTGGGCATGAAAGGAATGTGATTATGGACTCCCTATGCCAAGCTATCCCCCAACACTTACACATCCATGCTATCTGAAACCCTCATTCACAAACATTCAGCATAACACCCGCGGAAGACGGTGGGCGTGGCTTCAGTGTTGTGCGCCGGGATTTGACATCAAGTCCCGGCCCACAGCCACAGCTGCCGCGCGCATCGTTTCTGAAGGCGTGCCGGCATGGTGGCACTCCTCAGATGAGCGGCAGCCGGGGCGGACCGCCCCCTTTCCCCCCCCCGCCAGGTACGCTACTGGCATGACGGCCGCATTCAATCCTGCTCGCAGCCGCTTAGTTTTTAACTTTGCGGCTGCATTGAATGCTCGTCTGCCGGTAGTCCGTCCGGCCCACCGGCCCAGATTTAGGGCGGCCTGGGGGGCAATTGCCCCCCGGCCCAGCCCTCCTCTGCCTGCACCCTGCATTATTCATCGACGGATACTGGCATAAGGTCCAATCACAGCAGGACTTTTTTCCAATGCCGTCTCGTGTCCCAAGCCCCAGCTTGGCTGGCTCCCCAGTCCCATGTTCGTTGTGGGCCACCCAGGGCATTTCCATGCTCTGATCCTGCTGCACGTTCCTGTGGCCAATTGAGAAAGGGGTGGAGATTTTGCCTGTTTTTGTGCGTTTTGTTACAGAAATACTTTGATGGATTGAATGGTATCTTCAGTGTTTGTTGCCATCCCGATATCCTCATCTAGAAGTTCTAAAGTAGCAAATCTTTTCCAAAGACTACCTGAGGGCTTGTTCGCTCCATTAGTGACCATCGCTTTTTACACAGTGAAGCCAAACCGTTTATTTCCACATAAAGAATGGTCACATTTCTGTCTGGCATCAAATAAATCATTTATATCATATGTAATTTATGTTGTGAAAATGCTGACCCCCTGCTGGTCACTTGTGCGCATGACAGCGCCATTAACAATATTACGTTGGAAATTGCTGTAGTTTGGCGCCGTCGTGTGGACATACTGTGTAATTACATGTCTGCTTTAATGGTGTGACGCTGTGACTTGTTATCCTTTGGTGTCATCGTGTGGAGTGAGCGTGAGTGAAGGGCAGTGAGTGTGGCACCCTTAACAAGATGCTGAGTGCGTGTAACAAAGTCAACATGAGGGAGGAGAGTTGTGTGAGTGACATCACAATGTTGCAGGTGAGTGTGAGTGAAATATTCTTAATATTTTATGTTGTTTACTAGCGAATTGAAATGTTTTAGTGAATCAAATTCTTTTAGAGCATTTTTTCCCCATTCAGCTGGACACCGGCAAGAACAGCTGCTAAATATCACACTATTTCCATTATCTGAATTTTGAGGGATTTCATCCCGTTTTGGGATATATAGCACAACGGCTTATGAGACGGTAGCTGATATCCTGAAACCACGGCAATGCCGAGCGCGGTATTTAGTGGAAAATTTAGTGTGTGAAGATTGCCAATATTTCCGTCTAGTAATAATATCCGGATAATCTGGAAATATTGTATCTTTATTAATTGCCGTTACTAGTAACATTAGAAAGGACTAGTACATTATTGCTGAGTAAGCGTTTGGTGAGTACACGTGGTGATGTCATTTTGATGAGTGACATGTTTCTGCGCTGTGATGTAATGCTTGTGCTGGACGTTGGTATGAGTTGGAGCTATAACCCAGCGAGTTCCAGCCGAATAATAGACATATTTGTGGGATCTTTTTCATGTTGAGAAGGTAAATGCACGTTTTCACAATAAATTCTCTCTCCGTTACCTTCCGCCATGATATAATTTGAGGATATCTATCACGGACGAGCTCATTCGGGTCGCTGCTCTTGTGGCTCGATGCTAGGCGCTTTGCCTGCCATGTAGTTGGTCCCTGGTTCTAATTTCCGTGAGTTCTGGCAAGTGGTTGTGATGTGTGTGAACGTTGTATGAGTATGATCAGTGGAGTGTGAAAGGCGTGTGGGTCAGGACGAAGAACCAGGAGGCAGAGCACCTAGTTTTTTTTGTCCCCGATGTAAATATAATTAATGTAAAAATATAATGTTTTGGTGTTTATTTATTTTTAGGTAGCAGATAAGGTGTTTCTAGGGGGAATCAAACCCATGCTCCGCAGCACCATAGGTATCGCACCTACCCGTTACACCACGCGGCAGCATGACTGTATTGTTTCCTGCGTACATATTATGCTAAAACTTTAACTATACGGAACACCTTCATTTCTTAAATTAGTTATATTAGTTTTTGCTAGTTTTTTGTCCTCCGTCTCCAAGACGACCGTTCACGTGATACTTTTTGAGCGGCTTTACTGGCAAGTTTTCTGCTTCATCATCCTAGGCGTTCCGTACATCTCGTCATTCAGATACCGCACGATGTTTGGGGGGAGAGGCGACAAGTCTCACTCGGGGTTCATGCTGCTACCGGAGCTGCCGCTTCTCCTTCAGGTACCCGAACCAGGACCGCAGCCAGAACCGTCACGCACATCCTGTCAGGTGATCGCTGCCTTGCCTACCGGGATGTGTAGTCCTGCAGAGGAGACTGGGG
The DNA here is from genome assembly GCA_009364415.1 of Spea multiplicata. Classification (NCBI taxonomy): domain Eukaryota; kingdom Metazoa; phylum Chordata; class Amphibia; order Anura; family Pelobatidae; genus Spea; species Spea multiplicata. The sequence goes on from VKOC01000010.1 coordinate 1,464,183, forward strand.
CAGCAGAAGCAGGCAGGGCGCCTCTGTCAGAGGGCAGCAGGAGCAGGCAGGGGGCAGCTGACAGAGGGCAAATATGACACACAGGATGCTGTGAGACCGAGACATTCTTTATGGTGTCATGTATGTTACAGAGAAGACGCGCACCGCCACGGGGCCACACTGCACCATCACGGGGGCCACACTGCACTACAACCCCTATCCCTATATACTAAGCCAAACATTGATGTGGTGTAGGCTTACCACTTTAGTGACTGGCATAGTATATAGTAGGGATGCACCGAAATGAAAATTCTGGACTGAAACTAAAAATTCATTCACTTGGCCAAAACTTAAAAAAAACCAAAAAAAAACTTTAAAATACTTTATTAAAAGTAACACCAAAATTAGACAAAAAAATCAACAACAATATTAACATATATATAACAACAATCACAATCCTATCATGCCCAGGTTCTAGCATGTGCTGGCTGACTTAGCATGATAGGAGTGTGATTGCTGTTTGCAATTATATATATATATTAATACTGTCATTGAATTATTCTGTCCAATAAAAGTGTTAACACACTGAAGTTGGACAAAAAAATAATTTATAACAGCAATCACACTCCTATCATGCCTAGGCAGCCACTACATGCTGGAATCTGGGCATGAAAGGAATGTGATTACGGACTTCCTATGCCAAGCTATCCCCCAACACTTACACATCCATGTTATCTGAAACCCTCATTCACAAACATTCAGCATAACACCCATCACTCTCACACACTTACATTCAGCATAACACCCATCACTCTTGTGATGGATCGTCCTGTGCCCCAGACTGGACACATATGCCCGTCGGCTCCTTCCCTCTCCCAGTAAGCGGACGCGCTGTGGCTGTCCGAAGAAAGCAGTCACAGACCAGCACTTCCCTCAATCATGAGACAGGACTTCATGCTTTGAGGTTAAAACAGAACTCCTTTATTACAAACACACAGAACTTATATACAATCTCCATTCAGGGTGCACCGAACCCAACCCCCAATCCCATCAGCCACATCCCTTCACAAATCCCATCAGCCACATCCCCTCACAAATCCCATCGGTATACAGGGGATGTATCAGGTGAGGGGATTAAGGGATACAATGGGGTTTCCCCACCTGTGTTATCCCCCCTTTAGTGCTGGTGCCGTCTGGGCAGATAGGGCTGTGCTGGCTGATTAAGATGTATATATGTATGTATATATGTATATGTATGTATATATGTATGTGTATATGTACCGGTATATATATACGTATGTATATATGTATGTGTATGTGTATATATATATATGTGTATGTATGTGTATATATATATATATGTGTGTATATAAATATAGTGTGAAATACAGTCCAGGGTTCTGTTTGGAGTTGTAGGAGTGCACTGTATGTCCCAGTTCCCCTGACAACATATATTTATTTTAGTGTCTATATATATATATAATTTACTATGTACCAAATTTTGCAATATCGGATGTAACTACTCGCATGATACATACAAATAACTAGATTTTTTTTGTATTTGTACTGAAAGAATTGGGCTTTATCCATAGCACTTCTTTCAAGAATGGTTTTAAATTAAAATGAACACCATTTATAAACGTGGCAGTGTATTTATGCTGGACATTGTTTATTGTGTAGTTTGAAGAGGGGAAGGAGGATCTTTAGTTGTTAAAGAGTTAAATGATGTCTATATTCCCCTCACCGGCCATTCTACTGAGCGCAGATATGACAGAGTACAGCGTGCCGCGTTATATTGACAGTAGAGGAGATATTCCCTACTCAGCAGAGGAGCAATAGTCTAGCCCCGCTTTTATATATTTACACACATACATAAATAAATATATAAACAAAAACACTTATTTAATAGCTTTTTTTGCATTATGCTGCACTTAATTGGCTAGCAAAACAACCAATTTTGTTATAAAACATTTATTTGGACAAAACAGAACATTTTATCAAAATCTTTCAAACCATGGAGCCTTTTGTCTCGGTCTCTGAAGAAAATGTGTACGAAATCCAGGACAAGCTTTCATTTCTGTCCAACATGAAAGATTTGTCTGAACAAGATCCCTCTGTGGGTCTGATTAAAAGTTATAGAAACATTGAATAGAGCTTTCATGTCTGTCCAATTTGGGCTAAAATAACCTGTCAAATAGTTCTGACCTTTCTCCACACTGATTTCTTTCAAAAGAAATGCCAGGGAGCGAGTAATATTACACTCGGCAATCATAGACACCAAATGAAGCCATGAAATGGCTGTGATTCTACCATTTTTTATTCTAATCCCTTTTGGGTCAAAGCTGTTGGAAGCATTTCATGCGAAGGAACAATACTACACTTTAGTTGTTCTAGAACAAGATGAAAATCTGCAAACAAGACAGCACTCACATTGCAAAGAATCCCTTAACAAGAAATGGTGCAGCTTAACAATGTAGGAGTTGCAGCACAGATGTTCAGCAGGGCTAGACTGGAGCTGACGGGGTGACCCTGCCACTTTAAGGCCAGTGGCCGTCTGGTGATGGTCTTCTTCTCCAACAGCTTAACACTCGATGATATAAATGGAACAAATCAGCATGAATGCAGTCATCACAATTTATTAAACAAATAGTATGTTACATTATACTGTGATATAAGATACTATATTGTATGATGTGTCTGTAAATAGTCATTTCCATGTGAGTGCACTCATTTCTGGAACATTGCAATATTATGTCATGTATTTTTCTTTCTGTCTTCTTTTAATGTTAATTGCTTAATTTGAAGAATCGCTGCATTATTGTCAAGAAGGCTATTTTAAACCTGTATTTGGTGGATATCAGCTGGTGTTGGGTGAAGCACCAAGTATTTTTTTTGTATTATCCGACATATAGTATATGATACATTTGCCAACGTCACATTTGAAAACATACCTTTTTTTTTACTATAAATATCTTTGCATTGTTACGAAACAAAATTATGCCACATATTAGGTTTTTTATACTGTTCTACATGGATCGTGGAATACGTCTGCCTAGCGCCAGAGATACATTAGAGTATATATTGTTTTAATAAGGAAATGGTATGGTGGAAAACAGGCTATACGGGGTGATTGAGGAATAATAGGTTTTGGAGTACCAGGTAAGACAACTTTCCTCTAGGAGTAACCAATGGAATATTAAAAAAAATAATCTACTTCACTAACATTGAGAAGATAATAAGTTAATTATTATCCTGTATGCTACATTTTAGTGATTGATTATTGCTCCTATGGCAATCATAGCTGTCAACATGAATGCGTGGGAATTCTAAATGGATACTATTGCCGCTGTAATGAAGGATTTACACTTCAGAGTGATGGGAAGACGTGTCTGGGTGAGTAGATGACTTATTTGACAAATACCCCTCCCCAAAAAAAACAGAATCTTAGTGACATCTTTTCTGTATAAATCATGATTAAATATTTATTTATTAAAAACAATAGATCTTTTAACAGTCTAGACTAACCCTACTTCTGTAATAAGCAGTAAATAAAGTAAAACATTTCATCATTAAACTTTGTTTGTAAACTAAATATTCCATTACTAAAATTATTTATATATGGTAACCTTTACCAGACACGTGAAATATTTTTTTCAGAATAATTCAGGCCTTGCTTGCCTTGTAAGTATAGAATCTTTCGGAATAATCGAAACGTTCTTATATCAAAAGGTTGACACCTTTATATTTTATTGACTTTATAGACTATAATATCTGACACAAATGCTGTAACCTGTAACAACTGTTTTTAAAAAAGTAAAAAGGTTTGATGATTTTTAACAATATGCCCCCCAAAATACACATTTTGGCAGCAAAGTGAAGAAAACAATTGGCTTTTTAGTAGCCCTATTCAACACTTGATCATTTCTTTTATGGTTCCAGTTTTGTATCAATACTTCTATTTATTCTGTTGAGTTTGGGGGGGGGATGACAAAGCACTGACTCGATCACAATCTTCTTAAACTTCCAGCCAATGATATGTGCAACGTTGTGGACCATGGGTGTGAATTTAAATGTGTCAGCACACCTGGATCATACCACTGCATTTGTCCAGAGGGGCAGCAACTACAAGCCGATGGAAAGACTTGTAACAGTAAGTATGAATATCAATGACAGACATAACTATTATATTTCCCTGTTTTCCATATGGATTAGAATATAGCTGCGTGATTCCCAGAAGCAGGTGGCTATAGGGATAACACAACATATAACATATGTGTTTTTGTTATGTGGGTCCATGTAGTTTTAACAAATTTATATATAGATAGACAATAACTGCAAACACAAAGTGCCTATGCAGAAATGTCAATGTGTTCTGATCTTTCCATTCTAGAATGCTCCACTGGCAACATTGACCTAGTATTTGTTATTGATGGTTCCAAGAGTGTACGACCACACAACTTTGAACTTGTAAAGCAGTTTGTCACGAAGATCGTGGACAGCCTGGCCATTTCTGCTCATGGCACGCACGTTGGCTTAGTTCAGTACTCTAGTCGGGTTCGCACGGAGTTTTCTCTCAGCCAGTTTCAAACAGCCAAAGATATCAAAAATGCTGTGTCGAGTATACAGTACATGGAGAAAGGTACGATGACCGGGCTGGCACTCAAGCATATGGTAGAGCACAGCTTCTCAGAAGAAGAAGGAGCCAGGAAAAATATTCCAAAAATTGGTCTGGTATTCACTGACGGTCGTTCTCAAGATGATATCTCTGAATGGGCTAAAAAAGCTAAGGATGCTGGTAAGAAAATAACATTTAATTATATATGTTCCTATATATTTACCTTACCACATGTCCTATAAAAAAAGAAACGGAAAGATAGTGATACATTTTAACATAGTTAATGAATCTGGACCAGTTTCATTAAAGTCTAGGGATTTAAATTGTATATAAACTGGAATAAACGAACCACTCTTTTTCCTAGTTAACAGCGTAATGGTTCTTATATGCCTTGCCTTATCTTTTATTTAGTGTTTTGACATTTGTTTTTTATTTAGAAACCTCTCTAGAAAACTCTTGCTTTTTCTCTGCATTGTAGGTATTACTATGTACGCCGTTGGTGTTGGTAAGGCAGTGGAAGAGGAGTTAAATGAGATTGCGTCTGAGCCAGTAAGCAAGCATTCTTTCTACACGGCAGATTTTGGCACCGTTAATCTCATTGCAGAAGATTTGAAACTCAACATTTGTCCAGGTAAAATCAGTTCTAATGAATGTCCTGCGTAATAAGATACCGCGCTATACAAGTCTACACTTCATCCGACAGTATTCTTCATTCACAATTTAATAGTACTGACCTTGGTTGAGCGGGTCTGTATCTGAGGCTCCTTGGCTCTAAGGAAGTCCAGGATCTCTGTATGTTTCATACGTTCATCAGTTGCCTTTTAGTTTCATTTGCTTTTGTGCAGCCATTCTGATTTTTACTTTCACAAAACATAAACCAAAGTTTTCATTTGTCACTGGGGGTAATGGGAGTGTTCTAAACCAGTTACCTTGATCTTACTGCGTGCATTAATGTTCACTCTCAATTTAGCCAGCCCTACATATTCTGACAGTTGTTTGGCATGACAATACAACACAAGAATCTGGGGAGTAGCCTGAAAGAGGGGCCACCAACATATGAAACACATTGTGTGAGCAAGGAGAAAGTTGTAGACTTATGTGTCAGAGAAGCACAGGACTCCACATTAGACTACCCTGTAGATGTCCTCTCTACATGATAAACGTGAAAAGGCGATGGAACTGCGCACATTACTAAGCGTGGAAGCGTTGGTCTGTGTCATAGTAAGGAGATCTGCACTCCGTTAAACCTAACGCAGCATCCTTTACAAATACATGACTGTAACCCAGCCAGGCCCGCATCAACATTTAACTATTTGGTTTGCGTTAGTGATCCCAATATAAAATATAACAACGAACACTAATAAAGTCATATTGGCCCACAATAAGACATTTTTTTTAGTCAAATATGGGCCAACAAAGAAAAAGTTGTAAAGTCACAAAAGCTTTTGGAACCTCAGGTCTCTTCAACTGAAGGATTCCATCTGACGTCCCAAAAGCTTATGTGATTTTACATATGTATGTAAATTGACCAATTACAAGCTATCAACTTTGAGTATAGACTTCAGGACTTCAAATATGAATGTAATGAAATGTAGGAACGCATTGTTAATGGATTACACTTTGTATTTTCAGAGGAAATAAAGGGTGAAACGGAGATTAAGAATCCATGTGACTGTGAACACCTGGTCAACTTTCAGTCAAGCACCCTAACTACACTTGGAAACCTTGCTGAAAAACATATCCTTTTCTTTTATTGATATAAATCAGAGGTTTGGAGCTTCTCAGCGGCCCCCTACACATTGGTCACACTCCTTAGGAATTAAGCCACCAATTTACTCAATGGATATGGCTTTTCTATCAGAACAATTTAATTCCCCACAAAGCTGATTCGAAAATTCTAATTTGTAATCATGACACTTTGTTTTTCAAAGAGTTGATGCTACAGAGTATCTGGAACACAAACACCTGCAATGTAAGTTCTCCAGGTTCAGATAAGATCTCCTCAACCGGCCCACTGAGCTGGACCCCGATCCCATATTAAGTCAATCTGCCCCTGGTAAAACAACACAAGGGCTTTATTTATTAGGTGTAACTGAAGCATTTTAAGGAAAGTTTAGAAAAGTTAAGTTTGTACACATTAGAGAGACAGCATCTTAGAGGTGATATGATAATGTTATATAAATATGTACAGGACCCATACAAAGGGTTAGCAATCACACTCCTATCATGACAAGTCATATTGTTGATTTTTTTGTCCAGTTGTGGTGTGTTACTTACTTTTAATAAAAGTGTGGTTAACACACCAAAATGGGACAAAAAAAATACAACAATATTAATTTATATATGATTATTGACAGCAATCACACTCCTATCATGCCCAGCCAACCAGTACATGCTGGAATCTGGATATTCTGTGAATCATTTATATATATAGAGATCTATAGATATAGATATATCTCTCTATCTATATATATACATTGTTATTACATTTGTTTTACAATTTTGGTGTGTAACTTACTTTTATTAAAAGTGTGGGATTTTTTTAATTTTTAAAGCCGGGGGGTCATTTTCGGCTTAGGCTAAGTGAACCCTGAATTTTCGGTTTTGATCCAGAATTTTCATTTTGGTGCATCCCTAGAATAAATAGAACTATTTCATTAATTGATCCCTCTTTTTAGTAGATTTAGGTAGCTCATTTAATTATTCCCTCAAAAGGTTTAATCGCATAAAAAGTAGCATTTTGATTTTCTATAACTAACTGCTTTTCATTGCCTGATTTGTTGTACATGACAATTAAGCATTTCCTAAAAATGAGGACAATAATTTATAATATTTTGGTTTTGGTGTTGGGCAAGTATTTAAAGTGATGTTTCTAATATATTTATTAATAAAAGTGGTAGGACGGCACCTTTAAGTTGTACCAACTGTACTAAAATAGTTAAGCACATAAAGCATAGCCTTTAACCCCAGATTAATAGAAAACAGAACTTAAACCACCTGTTATACCAAAAATATCAATATATTCTTTAACAATACTCACTCGCTCAGCTGACAGCAAGACTTGAAAATTTGGAAACCCAGCTGGCCAACAAGAAATGAAGGATTTCAAAAAGCAACCTAAATAAATTTGCTACAATATGAACAGGTTAATGTGGCTTTTTTTTTTTTTTTTTTACGGCAAGTGGTATTGTTTCGTAACCCTCTTAAGGAGGCATAGATATACATGCCAAGAAGAGATGTAAAACTATCCGTATTATAAATAAATGTGAATAGAATGTTTATTATAATTTTTTTTTTTTATTTCTGAAACTTTTCTCATTCAACGTTTTTTTTCTTTAGGAATAAGAAAAAAACCAGTTGTTTAATATTAGTTGTGATTAATTATAATTTTATATGC
>VKOC01000010.1:1498497-1549418 GCA_009364415.1 Spea multiplicata
GGTAGTGTGGTGGTTGTATCAGTGACGGGGTGAGAGGTAGTGTAGGGGGTATCAGTGGCGTGGTGAGAGGTAGTGTGGTGGTTGTATCAGTGACGGGGTGAGAGGTAGTGTAGGGGGTATCAGTGGCGTGGTGAGAGGTAGTGTGGTGGTTGTATCAGTGACGGGGTGAGAGGTAGTGTAGGGGGTATCAGTGGCGTGGTGAGAGGTAGTGTGGTGGTTGTATCAGTGACGCGGTGAGAAGGTAGTGTAGGGGTAATCAGTGACGGTGTAGAGGTAGTGTGGTGTTTATCAGTGACGGGGTGAGAGGTAGTGTAGGGGGTATCGTGAACGGCGGATGGTGACGCGGTGAGAGGTAGTGTGGTGGTTGTATCAGTGGCGTGGTGAGAGGTAGTGTGGTGGTTGTATCAGTGACGGGGTGAGAGGTAGTGTGGGGGGATCAGTGACAGGGAATCTTGTAGACGGGGAAAAAGAAGAGGTGAGGAGGGAGAGCCTTAGCCCATGGGAGGAACGTAGGGATCGAGTAGGAGAGTATTTCCTTATGAGGGCAGAAATGTATGGAGGAGCAGTATTATGGAGGCCCTTATATGTTATTGCCATTTTAAATTAAATTCTAAAGGTTATAGGGAGCCAGTGGAGGATTTCACAAAGTGGAGAAGCAGAAGAGGAGCGACGTGCAAGGAGGATAAGCCGAGCAGCAACATTTAGGACGGACTGCAGAGGAGAGAGCAGAAAGTTGAGACAGTGGAGCGCCAACCAGAAGAGTGTTGCAGTAGTCAAGGCGGGAAATAAGTGAATAAACCAGAGTTTTTGTGGATTCTTGGGTGAGGAATGGGCAGATACGAGAGATGTTTTTTGGTTGCAAGCGGCAGGATCTGGCGAGGGACTGAATGTGAGGGATGAAGGAGAGGTTTGAGTCAAGGCTCTGCTGCTTCTATACATCGCTAACCTCCTTGTCAGGCTTTCTGTGGTGCTTCACAAGCGTTCTCCTCAATCAGGTTTCATTGAATGCCTGCTGAATTCTTCACAAAGTCGTCAGCTTGTTGACGCTCTGTTGGGCTTGAACAGGGCTCGTCTGAATTGGCAATGCTTTATTATGTCCTGTATATTAAGGCCATTTTTACCAATAAAGTGCTTTTCAGATACAGCGTATATAGTAGTTTGTTTTATGGAATATATATATCTTATATTTTCATGGAATATAATTTAAAAATTCACCGCAGGAGTAGAATTGTTCAAAATGCCAGTTGTTGGTTATACCCTTTGAAATATTTTGTGCCAAAGCGGTTGCATCTTAAGCTGAAAATAAAAATATTGTATCACGTCTTGTCGTTTTTGTCCAGACGCTGCAGATACGAATGAGCCCACAGATTGCTGCTTTTACACAAATTCAGTGCCATAAAACACAGTCCAGTACAAGAAAGGTAAGGCTTGCAATTAGATAACTCTGGGGTAAATGATTGTTTTTACATTTAATTTGCCTACTCCTGTGGCAATTCCACATGCAAGCTTAGAGGTCAATTATCCTTGCTGAAGATAACTTCACCAAGTTGGAGCAACTTGCAGATCCTTTGAAGCTCATCCCCCAGCTCACTTGAGTTGCAGTGAAAACCATAACTAGCAACTCAGAAGAGTTGAGCTGGTAGTGGAAATAGGGCTCAAACTCCACAAAATCTCTCCACTTCTCATTAAGAGGAGAGTTGACTTGGTAAATCAACCAGACTGACTGCCTTTGCTATCAGCAGCCGTAAACCCATGACCGGTCTCTACAACGACTCAAGACCTGAACCTTTAAACTATACAGCACTTTATTTGATCTCACTTTATAAGCCACTCTTAAAATAGATCTGTAAAATCAGGTACTGGATGATGCTGAACAACGTAATACAATAGAACGATTGGACTTTCTGATTTATATACAAGGGCCGCTCATCTTAAGTTTTGGATTCATTTTAGAAAACTGAGCTCATGGAACCAGTGGCTATGAACGATCCGCGGGCACCATTTTAGAACAATAAAAATCAGCAAGCAGAGATGATTAACATAAATAAATAAATATGCAAATAAGACATTTAATAAGTTGCTTATTTAGACCCCAAGTCCATTACATTTCTAATAACATGCATATGAATTAGCGGTATGAAAAGGATTCTGTTTGAAGCAATCCTGTCTGTACAAGGATCTGGAAAAAGACAGATTGGAAAGATTATATAGGACAGGATTTACTCCACCAGAAACCTCATAATTAGCATGTAGTTTATGTAGCGAAAGTAGGATTCCCACCTATCTAAAATGTATCAGATGACTTCCTCTGGTCAGCTCTCCAAATCCATTTTCCATTTTCTCAATCTTGGTTCAGAGAGGTTTTTATTCAAGTCTTCAAGGCCGTGTTTTCCACAGCAGGAAACCGTATATAAATCTTATCAGCCTCTGTGGTTCTCAAATCAGTCCTCAGGGAACCTTTACAAGACCAGAACCTTGAGGGATAGTATGAGCTGAAAATGAGAGAACCTATTTTACGGTGTTTTCGTTTCGGAGCAAAATGTCGTTTTTGCGTCAAATGGTAGAAAACGAGAACTATTTCATGGTCCTTGTAAGGCTATGGAGAAAGCGTGAGGAGCTCTGTAACTGTTAAGACACACATGCCCTGAATCTAATACTGAATAGATGAATGAGCTAAAACTACATTTTGTTTTGTATTCATTTTCTATTTTTCTTGTTTTTCTGAGCCAGTATATTTTTTGTTATTGCTAATGTTGTTCATTTTATTTTCTCCTAATCATAGTAATTCTGCTATAAAATCTGCTGGTGCGCTATAGATAGACTATTTAGGCTGTTGTTCCACTTCTTTATACGTTCATCTGTCATACAGTTGGCATGCCTAGGTTGCAGGCTGGGTTCTGGGTCCCCATCTGGATCATTTAATAAACAGAGATTAAGTGTTACTTTGGTGTTCCCCACAAAAGCAGTGCAAAAACCATAAAGGGGATTTCAATATGTGCCACACATATTGGTTATCTTTGTTACAACCGAGGACAAGTGGATTGTTATACTATTTTTATTATGAAGATAACCTGAATAGGTTTGGGACTGGTGATACCCCTGAAAATCTTCACTTAGCCCCTCATACAGAACATCTAGGAAGTAGAATCTTACCGGATAAAAAGCGCAAATACATTTGAGACTAACTCAGCCAAAGCAGATAGAATTTACCATTTTATTTTGATAAAGGGATGATGGGTACCGAATATGGGCTGAAAGTTGTTTTGGGGTGGGAGGAAACGGAGAGGGTAGTAGGTTGAGGGGGGAACTGCGCATTCTTTTTAAAATTCAATGATAACCACAAGATGAAATAGAACAGCTAGAAGACAAATTGATTTGAATTTGCCAATTTCTAAAAAATGGCGGACAGGGTATTTTGAGATTGTAGTTTATTAGCTTGGTTCTCTGCTGCTGTTGAGTGCCTTCATACCCATTGACAAATATCACATTGTATCTGCAGAATTTTTCTTCTAACATCTGTTCTAAAGGAAATTAAATAACGGCCCACATTTTCCTGCTCGTGCTGTAGACTCTAACACTTGATTAATGGCAGTTTAACCTTAATAGTTCACAATGCTAACTATCAGTCTGGTCCTCTCTTTGTAAATAAGATGAGCAAGGTCTTTTTATATAAATCCGTTCCGGTGCAAACGAAAGCCCCGAATGCCGAGTTCCGCAGCTGTGTTTATTATAGAGCACTAACTGAGATCCTTGTGGAAGTCTGGTTGTGGCATAATACCTCAATAATCCCAGATGTTTTTCAAATGACACTTAATCAGAAGAACCTAGATAAATAGAAAGAAATACGTTTCATAAATCATAGAGCAGCCAGCCGAAATATTTCTGCGTTGAAGAGGAAATTCCAATCCCGTTGTTTATAAAATTATCCGTATGTTCGTAATGTAAATTATGCCCAAAAGTGCATGCGTGTAATGCGAGAAAATCATGGAACCATGAACAAGTCCGTCAGGGCACAAAGGACGCAGCATGGTGTGAAGTCCCTGCCAACCTTACGGCCGCTCAGAGGCTGTACAGCCATTAATGTAGTAGGCAATGACCTATATATCATGGATTGCTGAGCTGCGAGAGCACCGGTGCCCATGGGGAGTGTTTTGATATTGAAAGGGTTGTTGGCACATACCATGGCACGGAATGCAACTACGGAACAGTCTTCTATTGTGGCAACAGCTCCCTGCTATTCATTATACAGACATACTCTTCCACATTTAAACCACAGACCATAAAGAAACCTGGCATGGAAGACATAAGTTGAATCGAGAAGTTTAAATGCACAATGCCTTTAGTTCACAAAATAAATCGATTTCTTACTTGGGTGCATTTATTTTAGTTTGTGTCTCCATAGATATTTTGTAGAAAACGCAGACATTATCGAGACATTCAGTTTCCAAAACACATTGAAATAGAGATCATCTGCTGTCTGCGGAATTATAAAAAATAAGCATTGTGATTTACAATGTCTATAAATAAATAATAAAAGGAAGAAAAAGTCTGAATGAAACCCCCATCTGTGCCAAATTGGAGCCGGCAAGCTTTATTTAATAAAATGCGGGACGCAAGATGATAGAGCTATAGAATTTATTTTATAATTTTGCCAATTCAATTGTTATGCGGTGGTGCATTAATAAAATAGAGATAAAAATGAGTGAAATAATCGTACCGTATTTGCTCGATTATAAGACAAGGTTTATTCCAGAGCAAATGCTCTGGATAGGTCTGACTATGAGAGTAAGATCCAGATCCCCCGCAGCGCTGCAGGGGACCTGGATCATCCTGTCTTATGCACCCCCAACTTACCGGCACTTCTGAGTCCCCGGTGCGTAGTCCGGGCTGCGCCATGGACGCAGACAACCCCTGCCGCTAACCGCACCTCTTTCCAGCTGCAGCGGAAGTTGTCATAAGTGTTTGGAGGAGGAGGAATGCTGCCTATGACCCCACCATCCGACAAGGAGGTGGAAACATTATGTTTTTGGGGTAAACGCTAAGGGGACCAGGACAACTTCACCGCATCAAAGGGACGATGGATGGGGCCATGTACTATCAAATCTTGGGTGAGAACCTCCTTCCCTGAGGCAGAGCATTGAAAATGGGTCGTGGATGGGTATTCCAGCACGACAATGACCCAAAACACACGGCCACGGCAACAAAGAAGTCGCTCAAGGAGAAGGAAATTAAGCTCCTGGAGTGGCCTAGCAAGTCCCCAGACCTTAATCCCATAGAAAATCTGTGGAGGGAGCTGAAGGTTCAGCCTCGAAACCTTAATGAGAGAGGATCTGCAAAGAGGAGAGGGACAAAATCCCTCCGGAGATCTGCGCAAACCTGGTGGCCAACTACGCCTAACGTCTAAACTCTGTGATTGCCAACAAGGGTTTTGCCACCAAAAAGGGGTCAAATACTTATTGCAAATCAATTTATAACTTATTTGAAATGCGTTATTCTGGATTTTTTTGTTGTTGTTCTGTCTCTCGCTGTACCTTTGATTAGTTTCACTACTTTGGTTTTAAATTCTAATTAAAATTCTAATTTTACGTTCTTCTAGAGTCTTTGCCATTCTGCACGTGATTTGAGAAACGTCTGCCGCGGATTAACGCTCAGATCGCCTGCAGCAACACAAATACTGAGGCCACTGCACGTCACTCGAGAGGTAAACCAAATCTGTTATGTCAGCCTGCGAAGTTACATTCCTCTATTTTGAGACCAAAACCTGTTTGTCCTATTTTATTCAGCAATATGGAGCGCAGGATGTAGCAAGTGCCTTTTTACGTGACTGTGCATAGCTATTAAAGCTAACTTTGATTTGCTATAATAATTGTACCCTCTGTAATCGGTTATCTTAATGTTATGGCGGCATAGGCAGTTTAATGTGAAATGTGGACATATCGACATTTACATAAATCAAATATTAAAGCTGACCTGCTTAAAGTTACCCAACAATCAACAGCAAAATAAGTGTCCTAGAAAGTAGTGTTTTTGTTTTTTTTTAACACGAATGCTAAGTATTAGGTTCCCTAAAACAAAATAGATTTGTAAAATTTGTAACTATGTATGTTTTAAAGAGAGATTCACTATATTTCTTGGTGCCTGGGAAGAACACCAAAACATAAAAGGGAGGTGTGTGTATTTGGCGTGTTCTTGTGTGTTATGTATAATATTTCCCGTATTGGGATCCTTTTATGAGTTTTTTCTTTTTCTCTAGCATTATGCAGCTAAAGGTGAGCTCCGGCCATCAGAGGAGGAAGTTGGAACTTTTACTAAAATAATCGAAGCAATGGGTTTCACCGGACCTCTGAAGTATAATAAATGGGTATGTTTCATCAGAGGCGGCTACGTGAATCTCACCTTACTCTTACCTTTAATGTGTGCGAGAAAATACATTTGTAATAAAAATAAATTAAACTTTCTGTATAGTCTGTATAGTCTGTATAGTTTCTACTTTTTCAACTTACGGTTGTATAGAGGACCATTGGGTGTGCTGCCGGTGCACATGTCCATAGCCGGTTATTTGGCCTACTGGATGTATTTTGTTATTATTTATTGTATTATATAGCACCATCATAGTCTGTAGTGCTGTACAATGCGTACACATGACATCACAAGTATTTTATGTTACATAGCAATTTGACTTATAGAAACAACAGGTGCGGAGGGCCCGGCTCAAACGAGCTTACAATCTGCAACAACTTCTCCGCGAAGTAAGGGTCCAACCAACTCGTCTTATATAAGAATCTATCAACAATGCGACAGCAGAACAAACCCTGATTACAACAGGAAAAAATACAAATTAGACGGGCGATTGGTCCTAACTTGCAGTCGAATTCTGTGTTTCTTACGTCTTTCAAAAGCTTCTTACTTTCCCTTTAATTAAAGTGGAAAAAATATAAATAACTTGACTCACATCGCTAAATGAAAGCCTGAACCAATATATTTCAGAAAAAAATAACCTTTTATTAAAATAAAAATGATGAAGTCTGTAGTGTGTAAACTGTGTAGGACATCTGTTCTTTGTGGTTTTGTGGCATCTGGCATCGTCTAAATGCTGACATTTTAACTCCTTTTAAATAAAGGTTAAGTGATTTAATGAAAATGTTAGTCCCAGATTTTGCCATTTTGGGTGTGTTGAATCACACCTTTTGTGTATTTTGCTCCCTTTAGCTCCTTTGGAGGAACTTTCCTCTGCCCCATTTTAAAATTTACATAACGAGTCTAAATTTCGAAAACTGAACTTGTTTGTAAGGTGTGAAGATTTTAATGTTTTCGTCACGTCTTCTACACTAATATCTAGCTTTATTTGCCACTTTATGAAGATCACACACAGGTTTTAGTATACTATTTGTGTAGTTTGTTCAGCTTCAATACAGGTCGTTGTAACGTTTTGTGGTCAGCGGCAGGTCTTTGGTTTATATGACAATGACCGTATTATTAAAATGTGTTCACAGTTTGGGAATAACCAAAGTACATGGTAAGGTCTTCCACTCATTGCATCTAAAATCTCATCTCTTCACCAACTGTGACTAATCAAATGCTGTAAACCCCAAAATTGTAGTTTTAAGACATGTTGGGGTGCTTTTTTATAGACTTCATACAAATTATTATTATTGTTGTTTTATATAGCACCATCAAATTCCGTAGCGCTGTACAATGGGTAGACAGGATATAACAAGTACTATGTAACGTAACAAATTGACTAACGGAGACAACAGGTGAGGAGGGCCCTGCGCACAGGAGCTTACAGTCTAGAGTGATAGTATATTTTAAAGAAACTTGCTATTTGGCTTTACGTTCCTTTAAAATCTTTTCCCTTGTCTGCAGAAAATAAAGATTGCTGCCTTGCGCATGTATACATGCTGCGTGGAAAGAATAGATTATGATGAGTTTTTTGAAAGTAAGTATACTTTTCTAATTATACTGGAATACCCAACATGCCGTATGTTACAGTCACGTTTATATATATATATATATATATATATATATATATATATATATATATACACACACACATATGGGATTTCAAGTAACAAATTAAGATGGTTAGATGACAATTGAAAATGTATTGGGATTGGCTTCTTTGACGTTCAAACCCATCAATGTCGATTCAGTTTAAGGATATATATATATAATATATATACGTTCCCAGGAAGCATATGTGACAAAAAGACTCGTGAATGCAGCAGTGGCCACTATTTGTAAAGTATAGGTTGGCTGTAGAAAGGGATGTATACTCGATCTATGGCCCAAACCTTGAATGGAGGGGTAGTTTGCGTCTTTAAAATGTTTGAAACATTGGCAGCATGAAGGTTATGTTTCAGAAATTTAACGGCATTTCTAGCAATTGTCTTCAGACTTTACTGTCTTTATAAGAAATCGAGAGAAAATAAAGATAAAAAAGCAACTAAAAGTAAGTGATATTAAGGACAAAAAAATATAGAAGGTAATAAATCTTTAGGGAGGTGTAAGAGAGAGAGAGAGAGAGAGGATAGGGGTCAGTAAAAAGATTAATCCCAAAACCTCCTCTCGCTGCAGTAATTGTTTCCAGAAATTCCGGTTTGCGACCTGCAAAATATGAATATTCTAATTTTCTATGCCTTTAGATTGAGTTCCGTGTAATAATGGAGCGTTCTTGGTATCTGTAACATCTTTTCTTTGAATACAGAATGCAGTCTTCCCGATACACTGAATTCATGGTTCCTTGTGACGCAGTTACACGTCTGGTGAGTAAAATTCCCCATTAATAAAATGACTCAATCTTACAACAACTTGGAGCTTTCTAAACTTTTCTGTCGCTTTTGTATCGGTTCACTTTGTAGTGATGTAAACTTACTGAATATCAATCATTAAACATTCCTTAAACAATGGGAAAGAAATGTATTCCTAAATGTATCTAAATTTGCTACAAGTGCGCTACTTTAACTTAAAATAACCTTCTTAACTCATCAGATGATTAAGCAAACCCTTCTTACATTAACGGTTGTTCTCTAAAGATCTTGAAGACTGCAGCGCTCCTCTTTGTTGATCTAGCGGGTAGAGCAGGGTCCAACAAAATCCAAAAACACTGGGTTTGATTTTTTTGATTTTTCCCACTTAAATCCCCCTTTTTTCCATCTTATATTCAGGCTTTTTCTTTTTTTTTGTCTTTCATTAAGATCAAATTTCTTTTTTTTGGGGGGAGGTCATCTTATAATAGAGCAAATATGGTAAAGTATATAAAAGTAAAATATAGTGTTTTTGATGTCGCTGTAGTTGGCTTAGAACACCTGAGGTAGTAAACACATAATCCGTCATTTACCGATGAATTGCGATTCCCATAATCCTGACCTCACTTGTGTCTGGCCAGAGGTACCAAGGGAATCTCGAGCAGATGTTGGAGATCTCCCTGATATCCAGCGTAACCCTCAAACATCTTTATTCATTAGCTTATAGGTATATTTTCTATGCATATACAGCTATTCTGGTAGCTTTGCTTGTAGTTTACTGTAAGTGAAATCGAAAATTCCATTACTGGATTTTTTTTCCGTTTTGTGGTGAATTGTTCCCATAACATATATTTCTGCGTAACATTTTCCATTTTTATGAAACAAATTACAGCAAGTGAAAGATAAACACAAACAACTTAAGACGACAGAAAAAAATATGTCCTTAGCAAAATAGATCAAGTATATTTTATGTAAATTGCAAAACAAAAATTCCATATATTTTACTTGAAAGTTTTTTTTTTTCTGGGAAGCGCACCATGGGGCTGTGTATGAACCACAGAGACTGTAGTGTTAAAAGCCAAAAGTGATGAAACTGAAAACCTCTATATTTATACATTTTGAACAGCAGCTCTCATCTAAAACTTATATAAATTAATCCAAATTTTAACTATTTTTTATTTTAAATGTAAGATTGTTTTTTTCCCCATCAGTTATCCCTCTAGTCTTATGTGGGGGTTGACAAATGTGGATAAAACCTAATAGTTGGGCAGCAATATTTAGAAGCCAAAGTGGTTTAGTTTGGTGCCTAAAAGACGTATGGCTATCAATATCCATTCATAAAACGTATTTAAATTAATCCAAATTTGAAAAAAAAATTGTTTTGAACTTTAAAGGGTTTTTTTTTTGTTTGTTTTTCTTAAGAGTTGGTCCCCCCCCCCACACCCAGTGATTATATCTCGACGTTTACTCTGGTTAACTATTAACTTGAATTTTCAAAAAGGTGCACTTTCTGTCCATTCTCAGTTTGACTCTCCATGTTTCCTTATCCCTATTTTCTACGAAGGCCTTCTATATACCTAACTATATATATATTAAATACTATATATATCGTTATAGCATAATATATATGTACTGTGCTTTGAAACACAGAATTTGACAACCGATGACCATTCAGCCCATCTCGTTTGTCTATTATTCCTGCCTTAAAGGCTCACAGCTTAATACGTTTTTGGTCTTTTCTAAGATTTAAGATAACCGTATGCTATCCCACCTAGCCGCCTCACTCTCCACCATTTTTGTAATTTACGTAAATCATTAACCATTTGGCTTATTACATCTTGAATATCTACCCTGTTGTAGAACTTTGTTTTCTGCAAATAGATGAGACCTTTTGTATAAAAACATTAAAAGGTATGACTCCCTGTGCCAATCCCGGAGGTACCTCACGCGTAACAAGGCCTTCTATGAATAAAAAACCATCAGCTACATCCTTCTGTCTCCGTGTCACTCAACCATCGCCTTATTCGTTTAATTTGTTTTTATTTTGAGTCTATGGAGTCGAATTACCCTTCCCCACAGATTAATGCAGTGATCTAGAACTGTTCTATGTGTGTGATTTATGGAAATGGATTCTACCTTCCCTCTGTCTGAAGAGGTTTATTCCTTGCCCTTTGGGTTTGTCTTATGGTCCTTTGGCCCTACCTGCCCTTCTGCAGCCGGCTGTCCCCCTGCCATCTTCTCACTCATCCTTTGTGTTCCTGGCACATCTTTCGTCCCTGGGCCTCCCTCTCTCTCTCCCTAGGGTTCCCTAACAGTGCTTCCTTGCTTCCCATTATCGTGTCCTGATCTTCTCCACCTACCACAAATGAAAGTCTATTGTAGAAGTAATAAAAGTGGAACGTTGCGTAGCTCACTCACACAAGTGGACTTTCATATGCCTATAAGTAGAGATTCATTTATCATTCAGCAGAGACGGGCACTCGGCATAGGACAAGGGACAGGTTTGCGGCACTCTTTTGGGTAATAGTGAGGTCTCAGTTACTGAGTTAGTAGCAGGTGATATGTGATGAAATGTGATGTTACGTAGTAAATACACGGATTACACGGGATAAGAGAAGGAATATCTCATGGTTGTCCTGTAGCTACTGAAATGATTATTCTCCCCGGAAAATGATGTAATTAGTATCGAAATAATTTAGGTGTTCCGTGGAAGCACCATGTTGGTTGGAAGCACCATTAATGCCAATATTAAAAAATAAAATAAGAGGATGCATTACTGTTTCAGGTTACTTAAAAGTGGTTTAACTTAAGCGTCCCTGTTGGGACTTTCAGTTCAGGTTGTCAGTAGACTTTAGGAGTTATTACGCTGACATTTATGTTACACCTAAAAAATACACATTGCAATTTTCCTAAATTGCAGATTTGTTGCTTGTGAAAATATTTAACACCTAAGCAATATTTTTCCTTTTCATCTGTGGTGTAAATAGCCAAAAAAAAAAAAATATTGTTTAATCTAGCATTATTGGAAAGGTCAAAGTGTGTTGTGGGAGAAGGAAGGTATATTTCTTACTGTGTAACAGGAACCTCGCTAAAGTACATTCAAACATTTGCTAACATGCCGTCTCGAAGTAGCACATCATAAATTGAGCTGATTGCTGAGGCTGTCTCTAGTAGAAATGTATGGAGCTTTATTTAAACTCCGCAGTATTTTTAATGTCTCGGCCCACAAAGCCGTTTCTGCGAGTCTGGAATCTCCTCTGTCCGGCCGCAGACGTTGAATGTTCTTGCAGCGGTTACGCCGGACATTCATCCGCTGGCTGGAGATCCGACTTAATATTTGGAAATTTAGTTGACCTTGAAAACTGGGTGGACTTAAGCGAGTTAAGTTTGATGTCTTCAAATGAAATGCTTCTTTTCGATAGAAAAAATATTTGGAGACGAGACAAGCCCAGGTACTCCGCAGAGTGTAGGAACTGCAAAGCTGCTCCAGCCAGTGGATACAGGTAGTCAGGAAATTTACTCCAAGCCCCTCCGGAGCCAAGCATCTGCATTTTAACCCCTGTTTTATGTTTGCACCACTTTAGGGAATTCATCCCTTTATGAACAATAAAATTCCTGATGCTTTAAAAAAATAAATAAAAATATCCTTATGTTTCCTGTTTCAGACCCTATTTTAATTTCACGTGTTTGTAACATTTTCGTAAACTACTGCTAACCCCCCCCCACACACACACGCAGACACACACGCAGACACACACACACAGATACACACACACAGATACATACAGACACACACAGAGATACACACAGACACCACACACACACGCAACGTGATTTAAATGAGTGCTCATTGTGCCTTTACCTTTAACTCACATAGTATTTTATACAGATATCTTATAGACTCCCATTATACGGATATACTGCTAAGTTATAGACTTATAATTGGTTTTGTGTGGCATCTACATTTTTGGATTCAGAGCATACAATTTAATTTCACTTGAGCATCAGTTTGATTGACAGGTTTGATTGACAGGTATATTTTAGTAGTAGTAGAAAAACAGGACAAGATAACTTGATGTAAAGGATGAACAAGGGCATTTTTGAGTGTCGTCTGTTTGAGACTGTGTTTGAAATCTGTAGCGACAACAGACGCGCTATATTATTGTTTATTATTATCGTTTGGGCTTTATTCGTTATTAAATAAGGTGTTTAGCAAGAGATTTTGGATTTGTAATGCATAAAGAAGGTCATCTCTGGGAAGTTTGTTGGCCGGTGACATCTTGCTGAGATCTTCATGGTTTATGGGGATGTTTTTTGAGCTGCAATCTTCCCAATCTCTGTTTTGGTGAATAAATCCGTTTGTCAATGAATGCTGCATTCATCCCTCTCTTTACCCTTTTCCCGCCAATCGCACGTTGGTTTACAAAGATGTACGCTGGCGTTCTTCTCTCTGCCACCGGTTAAAACCTGACTTTGTAGCTGGAGATTCGGGTAAAGTTTGTTTCTGTAAAGCACAGAAATAGAATTGTTCTATGAAACGAAACTCACAGCCGACAGAATGACCTCAATGTCCTCACCTTTGGTACCTGCTTTCCAAAAGTTCTGTCTCAACGGTTGGACGTTCCACGCGACCTCATATTGTCTTTTGGGAATAACTCGAGACTCTCTTGGAAGTAATCAGGTGAACAGAAAGCTTGTTTTCCTGTGGAAAAAGCTGTTCAGGTCTCTGGAAGCTTGGAACTTCCAGCAGGTTTATTAAAGTTTAGTAAACAGAAATGCGGCGTTCCCTTCGTGGTTTGACAGAGATGATTCAGACTCTTAATGCACCGCAGGTCCGGCCTTACGAGCGCCGCTGATTATCGTCGGGAGTTTTATTGACTGAGAAAAGTTTGTCTTTTAAACCCCAGATGGCAGGTGCAGTTTTTTTAGACAACGTTTTCAAATAAAACAAACGATTCCATGACCTCACCGTTTCTACTGATAAATTGGTGTTCATGGACGCATCAAACATGGGCCGTTTCTTCAGTCGTGCAGACTTGCGAAGTGACGTTATTTTCACACAGCAAACGACATGTAAACGGCCTCGGCCTGATTATTCTCAATCTGACAATCTTCCATTTAACTCTTTATAGATGGTAATATGAGCTTTGGCAGCCGTGCTCTGAGCGCTGCTAGGAGCGGTCTGTAAAATGCACTGTTACATAAATCCACATTCATGTGAAGTTCTTTCTTCTAATTGGCTAAGGTATTAAGAATCCCCGCTTGTAAATCAGTGCCGTACTTAAAATTAGTTGGGCTCTGGAATGAGGCAACGTCTGGTTGCTCATAAACTTGAACGTATCATGGCGGTGAGACTTCTCCGCGTGCGTACGAGATTCCCCGACTGCTTCTAACGTTCCCGATCTTTCACTGGATGTCACAAAACGTGTCAGATTTTAGCCTCTTAAGCCTACTGGTACAGCATAAACGTGGTAAATGCTAACTACGAAAAATAATATTTAAAATGGACCAAACTCTTTCGATTCTACGCTGCTTGTAACTGGATGGACATGGAGTGCTGTCGTCCATGGGTGCCTCTTGAAGGTTGCGTTTCTGGTGCTTGGGGGGGTTAAGCAAACAATAGGCGAATCATTTCATAAAAATCTATTCAACGTTAACTAAACAGAACTAATGTGTTTTGTAGGATGTGCCTGGTGCGAATGAAGCAGGAAGGCCGAGCTGGGAAATATATGTGTCGATACATCGTCCATTCGATGTGGGAAGACGTTCAGCAGCGTGGGAAAGTAATGGGAGTAAGTCCAGACTTTACCGATATATGGTTTTACCGTTCAGCCATGTGCGTCGCCGTCTATAGAGATAACAAATAAGTAATACCGCCCTCCGCAAATAATTTAATATACATCAGAGTAATCAATAGATTTTAGGCAGTTAGGAACATTTTTGTATTGTTTGCATGGTTATAATGTTGTCTTTTTTTTATGCCACAGCAACATTTTAGGGAAAAAAATATTTATTTTATATTCCACACATCTCATAATGTCAGCCACAGATGGACGTGCCCTGCATTCTTACATTAAAATTGTTTTAGGTACCCATTTAGTCCCTATAGAACAATCCTGATTACCGGCAGGGTAGATCCCAAAATGAACGGTTAGGTTATTAAAAAACGGACAGTATTTTAAAGTTTGTTTAAAAAAAAAAAAAAAAAAAAAAAAATAAACAAATCAACCACTTAATATACCGTCTTATAGGAAGATGGAATTTTGGAGGTTTTGATGTCTTTTTAGTGTTTAGATCCATTTCATATTCAAAATCTGTATAAAATGTTCTGTCCTTGATTTCTAAAAACACGTCTACTTTTGAAATTATTTTCTTTATTAACAAGTTTGCCTTCGTTCGTAACCCTCTTGGACGCATTGTATACGAGTCCAAGATTGATACAGCTGTGAAAACAAATTTTGGCCCCAGCTCCATCAGCTGGTATGGGCAGAGTCCAAGGAAACGTGTCAGCCGGCGGCCCTTAGGCTAATGAAGTGCGTTACTCTTACAGCTTTCCCACCAGATGTGTCTGCGGCCAAACGCTGCATTTTCTTTTTCTATACATTTTCCATTGCAACAAACTGTGACTAAACAGAAGTACACAAAATGGTATCTGTGCTGCGTTACGCCACATCTGCTTTAACTGTTCGCGTGCCGGCATCGCAATTGGTGTAAAATGTATGTAATTATGATAGTGTAATCCGAGCAAGCTTCTTAAATTAGGAGTAGCAGCGGTATTGGGAACATCGGAGGACGATGCTGAGAGAAACTCAAATAACCATCCAAAGTAACAGCATCATGCGCACGTCAGATGACTTTCTACAATATATGTCTAACAACCAACACTCAACTTCTTTGGTCGATCGTGGCGAGGCCTGTTCCGAGTGGAACCCGTCCTGTGAAACCGCTGGATGGCCCACCGTGCTGCGACTCAGTTTCAGGGTCTCGGCAATCTTCCTATAGCCGCGGCCTCATAAAGATATAATGAAATATTTATATTTATGTCCACAGTACTGGGATTTATTTCCCAAAATACCTTATTTGCATTAAGTGCATAATTCGCTCAATGCTTTGAAATATATTTAGAAAAAAACATTTTTTGAATTTGAACTCTTAGTTTAGACAGACTGTGAAGTATTTAAAGTAGTGTTTTTTGGGTTTTTTTTTGCAAAAATGTCTGTCTTTATGTATTAAAAAATAATTGCAATACTCCAAAGTGCAAACATGAATAGAAAATAACAGCCAAATATAAAAATAACACCATAGCTGCCAGGATGTTTGTGAATTTGTCTTCGTCCCCAATAACCGGGACGTTCATAACTTTCCTTCTCCTCTGGGAGGCGAGTCGGCCAGGAGTTGGGGTTCGTAGTTTCCCACTGCCTAGCTATATGATCTTCGCTGTGATGATTAAATGCAATATTAATCTTCCTACTTGGGATGTACTTTGTCAGGAAGTGTCAGGAGCGCCAACATAAAGGCTTCCGGTTTTTATGTTGTTACCAAATATTGATACACTGTACCCTTTTTAATAAAAAAAAGTACCAAAATGTATCTGATAGGCAGAGTAGGTGCCATCTAATTCTGCATTTCTGCTTAATTCCTACTGATCTAAAACGTTGACAGAAAAGTTGTGTTTTCAGCTTCTTCACTTCACTATACATCATGAAGGTCCAACCCCAGTGAGCTTCTGCTGCAGGAAGAGCCTGGCTTGCCCTGTATAATGTATAGTTAAATCTGTTTAGTTATCCATGCTAGCTTTTTATGATGGCCGAGGCAGTCAGCGAATCTTCCATTGCTGTGGACTCAAGTGGGGTTCTTCTGGCTTCTAATGCTTGGACAATTTTGACTGCATGATGAGCTGAACTTGCTTGGCTCTAAGTCTTCTTCTGTAGAATCTTAGAAGAAATCTGTGCTTTTTTAATTGCTCCTGTATTGGGTATTTTTAGAAGCTGCCTCTAACTTTCCAATACCATCTATTACACCAATTTTGATAATAATTAGATAATAAGATTCTAGTCAAGAGTTGTCAACAGCGTAATTTGGACATTGAGATAACTAAGCTGCAAAAGCGATAAAGAGACGAAAAACATAAAAAAAAAAAGCTGGTCCTCAGTTTACCGAAGGGAAACTCGGCTTCATCAGGTTTTGGTGCAGCTAACAGAAAACCTCATGAGTTGCAGTAAAGTCCATCCTCCAATTCCCTTACAATGACAATGAGAACAGTGAGCCCGGCTTTCGGAGAAACTCCTTCGTTACAGACGTTTAGCGAGTCTCATCGGTATAACCGGCTAGGGGTAAGTTCCAGAGGTAGAGTCACATTAAGTAGAAAGTATTTCGAGCGAAATAAAATTGTAGGTGAATTACAACCAAGGAGTATCGTTACAGACGTAAGAAAGAATATCATTATCGTAAATGAATAGTCAAGTGTATGTCCTTCACCGACGTTTCTGGCCAATGTACACTGAACCTTTTTTCCTTACTTAGCAGCGATTGCAATATACTACAAATAAATGAGTTGGGTTTTTCCGAAATCTGGCAGCGAGTGAGGAGTAGAACCATGTTTTTTGGAAAAGATTAAGGAAAGTTGGCAGAATCTAGGGTAATCCTACACTATGTTGTCATTTTTGGCAAAATTAGCCGTAGAAAGTTGTGTTTTGTACCTTTCCTTTTTTGGCCCTTTCATTCATTTTTTTATATATTTTTTTTCTCTTTATTTTTTTTGTCAGGAATCAATCCATGACAAACCATGGCAAATGTGTAAGTTTGCATACATAGGAACATGTCTGAGGCAATTTTTATAGATGCTTAACATTGCTACCATGTTACTACGGTGCTTATTTTTCAAACCCCCCCCCCTTAGAGTCCTGTCTGCCCCCCCTTTCTTAAAGATTGAGGGCAGAACCGGGGCAAAGCAATAATTTTTGTTCACTTCTAAAAGGTTACGGTAATAAAGAGACCCTTGTTAACATCAGAGAACATGGCAGCCAGAAGCTTTCATAGGCTTGTCATTGTTTATTTTATCTGTAATTTGGAACCTTCTGCGCTGTTAAAACATTGGCAAGGAATTAATTAACCACTGGTTTGCTTTACCTGCAAACAAACCTGTTCAAAAGCGAGTCTTCCTCTGCCCCTTTCATACTAACTGTAGGAGCGATCTCTAGAGTTGTTGTTTGGTGCTCAATGAAGCTCGGTTTTGTGGCCTCTTGAAAAAACGTATTTTAGTAATAATAATTTATGAAATCCGATACCAAATCCCATGGAACATTTTTGTTAAATACAGCAGCTCAGAGGGCAACAAATTTGGTTTGGTTCCAGGACCAGTTTTTGTTTTCCCAGTGATACTAACATCACACATATACTAACACACACAGTAACATACTAACACTGACACATACTTTTTTTGTATCTCCAGCTTTTATTAGCATAGGCTAGCTCTTCTCCCCCACGGTCCTCGCATGCTGCTTGTGTCTGAAATGAATTTTGAACAAGGGAGCATTTTACATGATTAAAAACTACTTCTGGGAAAGTCTTTGAGCTTAACCCCTTGACGACAATTGCACATCACAATAAAACAGGCCGTTAAGGACAATTGACGTGCCTGGCACGTCATGACTTTAAACGGGTGTAGAAAGCGATCTTTCTTCACCCAGACGGTGTTGCTGTAATGCCTTGATGTCAGGGCATTCAGCAACACTGAGATTAGCATCAGGGGCCATGATGGCCCCTCCCCGGAACGCCCGTTTTAGCAGAGTTTAGGAGGTGATCAATAATCTCCTCCTAAGCCTCAATGGTGTTGCTGAAATGCCTTGAGGTATTCAGCGACACCGAACACCCACCCCAGGACGCACTGTGACCGCTCCGGAGAGAAGTCGGAGAAAATGGGCAGTCTAGCCGGGCTGGATGGTTCTTATTTGCCGTCAAATTCTATGTTTCTGTGAATAGAGAACAAAGTTGGTAGCCAGCAGCAGTCAAATATTTTACTGGATGTAGCAAACCCAAACTATTAATATTTGTAGGAACCATTCAAGATTTTGAGCAGTATATGTTGTTTCTTGTTGTAAACTTAGGATGTTAGGAGAGAAATATGTATGTTCAATAATGAGATTTTTTTTGTTTGAAAGGGTAATCCATGAAGTGAAATCATTTCTATGGGATTCTATGGACCAGATCTTTAGGAAGGGCGAGTTAGAGGAAAAAATAAATGTCCTCATTCTGAAGTTTGATTACGGTTACCAAAAATGCTCTTACACCCAAGAAAAGGTTGCATGGACACGGAGGCATTTTGGAATTAAAGAAGCAATAGGCTTAGGAAGACATATTTTACTGAAAACATAATCGGTGAACTCATCCTGCATCTCTTGCCAGGGATGTCCCAGAGAGGTGAGGTGACACGGAGGACTCTCCCGAGTGAAGAGCAGGGTGGGATACATTGTTTTGAGGAACACATTGTTTAGGAATGTGATCTTTGAGCGCGCTTGAAGCGATCTATGTGGCGGGGTTTAGATAATCTCAGGAAATAATCGTTTCTTGTTTTGTAAGGATTGTATTGGGGGGGGGGCAGAAAATAAAACTTTTGAAGACCGAATAGATGTAGAACTTATTGCAAACCTTTAAAGTCATCTCTCAATGACCATTCCCAACCACCAATGCCTTTGGTCTCGAGGCACTGAGATAAAATGGAAATACTCTTTAACGTTGGGCTATATATATATTTATTTTATATTTAGTTATACAGAGATTCTGAGAACTGCAGCAGGCATTGGGTTGGCAAAGCTTCCCAAATCAATGTCATTTGGATCCCTACCTTGAACTAATTCTAGTACCATAATCATCAGGCTCCCCCGAAACCTCCAAACCCCTTTCCCCCAAAGTTCTTCAATAAAGCTGATAGCAGATCCGTCTTGCCGTGTGTTTGGCTTGCGATTAGGTCAGCTCGGTATACTGGTTCTTTGTTACCATGCAGCCCGAGTGTTTTTTTGGGTAACAGGTGCATTTTATATTAAATTCATATGACTGCTGTTAAAATCATGATCAGTAATGTCGCTGAACCCAAGCACAAGGAGAATTCTGCAAGGGAAAAATGGAACGTTGAATAATACGAATCCTAGAAAATCCGAGTGAAATCTCTTTTTTATGTGTATGGTCAGCTTGTTCAGTTATTCTCATTCAGGTGAACTTTTCAACTTTATCCAACAGTTTTAAAATTGAATCGCGTAGCTTATATCCTATTGCCATCTGTCAAGAGCGATTTCTGCCTTATATTTCCTTTGCCACGGGGGCCGCGGGAGTAAAGGCATTTTAAGATTTAGTAAAGAGGATGTAGAACTTCTATACAATAAAGGAACTATGCGTACATCAGAGACGTGACAAAATAAAATATAGCTATCAATGAGCTTTGGTAGCACAGAAATATAGCAAACCCTGATTCTTTGCACTAAAAGGAAAGGAAAATAGTTATCTTTGAAAACTTTATAGAAGCAATATATAAAAATTATGAAAAAAAGCCATGTGGATCGCTCTGCATTTTTTACGCAATCCATGTAAAATAATGACACGTGTCGCAGTGGTGTTAAACATGCATTCACACTCACACAGCACGTGTCTAAACGGGTGAGTAAGCTTAGCAGTCATCATAGCGGAGTGCGTGCAAAAAGTTATGAATCTATCGCTACGGTACATCTATGAGACATGCGCAAAGGGGCAAAAACGATTCGGACGCATTTTCTCGTTCGCCTTTGGTCCGTCTCGCTTCCTGCCGATACGTTTCGGCCAAAAAATAAAGGGCGATCTTAATTTTGGAAAGGAATTTGCCCAGATTTACTTCAAATTTCCTTATTTTTTCTGACAAACTAAAGTTTAAAGTACAGATTAAACAACGTTAGAGGAACAATTCCGTGTTGATCTGAGAATACCTATACCTCGCTCTCAAAGACCATCCTGGATTGGAAGTTTTTTTTTTGAAATCCAAGTGAGACGTTCCTTGGTTATCTGGCTTCACTCAACAGACTCATTGTGGGTCCACGCTACTCGAGTGTCTGGATGTGGACATCCTTATTGTGGGTCCACGCTACTCGAGTGTCTAGATGTGGACATCCTTATTGTGGAACAACGTTACTCGAGTGGTTTCTTTGTTGAGCAGGTTAAAGTAAGACACTGGAGTTTGAGCATCCCTCATTAAAAATACAGAGTAAGCACACTAAATATCTGTGTAAATTAAACATAATTATTGTATTATTTCATGATAAGTGCGGCAACAGAACAAGGGGCCTTGTGAAAATGATGTTCCCAAAGGACCCCGCATGATCCTTGGGATAGCCGTGCCTATGGAATTCTACTATAAAGGCTTTCTGTTAATTCTGTTTGCTAGAAATCCTGTTATGTAAGAAGAAAAAGTTAACATTTGGAGGCATTGTTGAAAAAAAATTTTACAATTGGTGTTTGGTCAGAAAAGACTGAAATAATGCTTCTGTGTCCTAGAAATTAGCAAATAACGATTAAAAATGTTGTCCTACACATATATCGACATTGCGCTGATTAAAAAAAATATCAATGGATCCCAATTCTTACCATGCCTCGCATGTGTTTGAAAACAAAAATGTTGCTTTAAGTTGTGTTTAAGTTGTACCTTTACGCACCAAAAGTGTGGACACCTTGTTAATAACCCTAGTTTAACGCGTTTTTCTTGAGTGATGGGAAAACAAGTGGCATAAACTCACACTTTGTTCAATGTGCCAAAGAAAAACATTTCACCTTGTAACAGCGCAGCTCTTGCTACTGTCCGTATTGACAGCCGTCGCGGAACTCCCAGGATGCTTTGCTAGTTTATGCTTCTACGGTCATCATGGAAGTCAGATAGACGGCCAAGTTAACGTCCGAAATATTTCCAAAAAAAGTACAAAAAAACCCAATGGGCACAAACTGAAAATGCAGAAGGGTTAAAGTTTTAATTCGGTAGATAGATAACGTGTAGGGAAGGGTTAATGTTTTAATTCGGTAGATGGAGAACGTGTAGGGAAGGGTTAATGTTTTAATTCGGTAGATGGAGTAGCGTGTAGGAAGATATGTTTTATTTCAGTAGATAGTAGCGTTAGGGGAAGGGTTAAGTTTTATTCGGTGATAGATAGCGTGTAGGGAGGTGTTAAAAGTTTTTAATTCGGTAGAAGATAGCGTGTAGGGAAGGGTTGAGTTTTATTTCGGTTAATAGTAGCGTGTAGGGAGAGGGTTAAAGTTTTTTTCGGGTAGATAGATGCGATGGTAGGATGGGTTTAAAGTTTTAATTCGGTAGATAGATAGTCGTGTCGGAAGGTTTGTTTTTTTCGGTAGCATAGAGTAGCGTGTGGGAGGGTTAAGTTTTATTCGTAGATAGATGGTGTAGGAAGGTTTAATGTTTGTATTTCGTAGATAGATAGGTAGTGGAAGGGTTAAAGTTTTAATCGTAGATCAGCTAGCGTGTAGGGAGGCGTTACTCTTTAATCGTAGATAGCGTGATGTGGGAAGGGTTATGTTTTATTCGTGTAGCGTTGTAGGGAGGTTAAATTATTCGGTTAGACTAGCGTTATGTAGGGAAGGGTTTTTTTATTTCGGTATATAGCTAGTGTGGAAGGGTTATCATGTTTTAATTCGGTAGGGTAGCGATGCGTGTAGGAAGGCGTTAATGTTTTTTCGGTTTACGATAGTCGGCGTGTAGGGAAGGGTTAATGTTTTAAATTCGGTAAGATCGCGTTTATTGGCGTAATGTTTTTTCGGTAGATAGATAGCGTGGTAGGGAAGGGTTAAGTTTTATTTGCGTTAGATATGATACGTTGTAGGCGATTGGGTAAAGTTTTACTTCCGGTAGAGATTAGATAGGTGTTAGGAAGGGTTAATGTTTATTTTCGTAGATAGATAGCGCGTAGGAGGTTAAAGTTTGTATTTCGGTAGTGGATCGCGTGTAGGAAGGGTTAATGTTTTATTTCGTAGCTGATAGCGTGTAGGAGGGTTAGTTTTAATTCGGAGATAGATAGCTGTAAGGGAAGGGTTAATGTTTTAATTCGGTAGATAGCCTGTTAGGAAGGGTTATGTTAATATTCGGTAGATACGCGTGTAGGGGAAGGGGTTATAAAGTTTTAATTCGGATAAGATAGCGTATGGGAAGGGCGTTAATGTTTATTCGGCTAAGATAGATAGCGCTGTAGGAAGGGTTATGTTTCTCTTAATCGTAGATAGCTTTGTTGTTTAGAGAAGGTAATGGGATTGTATTCGGTAGATAGTAGCGTGTGGACAGGGGTTATGTTTTAATTCGGTAGATAGCGTGTAGGGAAGGGTTAATGTTTTAATTCGGTAGATAGCGTGTAGGGAAGGGTTAATGTTTTATTTCGGTAGATAGATAGCGTGTAGATTTGTAAAGCGATCGTTTCTCTGGACCGTTTGCCTTTCGCTTTGTTATATAGAATAAGAACTCGAATTAATGCAGCCAGTGTGTTTTTTTTTTTTATTTTCATTCTTTCTTAACGTTTGCCTGATGTACTTTTTTTTTCTTTTTTTTGCAATAAGTGTTAAGCAATTCTCAAGGTAACAATTTTATTATGTCATAAAAGTAGCATAGCAAATATATCGTAAGTCGCGGAATTTGTTTATTTAAAAACGGAGAGGTAATTTATTGAGTGTGCTACATGGAACCTGGTCTGCCTTATTAAAGCGAAGTAATACTGATTTACAACGTATTCCACCGAGGAAAAACATGTCCTGAGCCGCGCACAGAAAGATTCCCTCTGGTTGGTCAGACGTGACATCATTGTTTGCAGGCGCTATAAAAAATATAATTGAACCATCTGATAAATTGTAATCATAATAAGAACCTTCTAATGTGCCTTTTGTTAATTTATCAGGCCTTATTAAATATAGTAATAACCAGCAGTAAGTGGGACCTGGGATCTTTAGCCAGCTGTCTGTAGCTTGAGAACGTTAAATGATCCAATCCGTTGCTTTTATACGATGGAAAATTAATGGCTGTGTATACGAAACTTAATTACCTGATTATAATAGAAAAATAACTCCGCTAATACGCAAAGTCCCGGGGGATTTGTCATGCAAAGTAAACGTTAAATGCAGTTATAACATCAGACCTGCTTACTTTGTAGCAGTGGATACGGATATGCGTCTGTGCTCTGTTCTGAATTAATGTTCTTAAGGCCTGTATGTGATATATTATAATAATATAATAATATATATAATAATATATATATATATATAATAATATAATAATATTTAAGGTTTTACATGGCAGGCATCCAATTGTGTTCGGTTCTCCATCCTTCGATTTCGTGAAGTCTGAGCGGTGTTTCTGTGTCTCTACCCAGATACTTACTGCTTGGTGCCTGGAACGTCATTTAGGAGGCTGAAGTGAGCGAGGGCTGAAGGGTTTAGATGTCCTGCTCAGTGGAAGCCATGAAAATATTATACAGACATTTATAGGAAAGGTAGTGGAAATCTTACAAAAAAAATTATTTTATGGTATTTTATGGTGTTATTTTCAATAAATAGTCTGACCTTAAATGAAGTATCAACTGGTTTTGTAACTCGAAGAGGCTCTCATGAATAATCCAATGGGTGGGCAGTAGGAAAGCTGTCAATCAATAGCCATACATTATAACACAACCCATAAGCAATTTGATAAACAGCCAATAGATAATACGGTACTTTCTCCAACCACGTTCTGGTTCCATTCCATTTGTATCTCTAGTGCCGATTTAAAAGCAGGAACAATTGTCGCACATTTATATAAAAGCAACTCAGGGGATCGAATATAAGCCTAGTGTCGCACCTATAGTTAAATGAAACCACATAAGTATAATGCTTAAGTAATGAAACGGTGCAAAAAGGAAAACTATTAACTATATAATAGGACTTAGTAATACTTTTATTCAAATCCAATAAATAAAATATCCAAACACAAAACAGAGAGTTCTAGGCTGCGCTGTCCCATATAAATTGGAACATTTGCCAGTAAAGAGAAATGACTTTTGGGATTGACAATCTCTTCCTTGCCACAAAGATTTTATTGTAAATATAAAAATTCAATACAATATGGCTGTTCTTGTGGCTCTTTTTATTTTAATGCAAAGTATTGCTCGTCGGAATTAAAGGTATAACAGCAGTATATTTCATTTCAGCCAAGGAATCGCAGTTTGCTTCTATGGTTTATCAAAGCTAATAAAGGCATTATTGAAGAAAAGAGGTTTTGTGATGATAAAAATGTCCGCGTTCCCAGCGCTTGGAAGCAGATTTTTCCAAGTGTTATTGAAGAAACTTGTAAGGCTGCCAAAGACTCCTATCTACAAGGCACGAGTCTGTCTTACCTTCCCCATATATCTTTACTTGTAACAAAACGATATACCCCATAGGAAGAGAACTGTATAAAGTGCTTCTGTTTGAGAGTCTTGGCCAGATATCGTATATTACCCGCGGAAGGAAATCCATCCAGTTGTGACACACTCCATTACCCGTAGCAGCATGCGCGTGATTATAACGCACCGCACACCGGCCGTTCTTATGTCATGGAAAGGAAATATTGTTTTCATCTTTCCTCTTTGAAACTTAATTGCAATTTCTGTCCTCTAGAATTCCACGCATTATGCAACGCGATCTACTTAGAGTAGCCGTCCGTCTCCAAAAGATATATTCATGCTAATAAAACAGTAAGGTCCTCCGAGATGAATTTCTCTATTTCCAGCACTCAGTCAATGCTTTGATTTCCTTTGTTTTTTTTTCTGGGGCTCTCAAACACGAAATTGTGCTTTTTTTTTTATGTACGAGCTTCATGCTGTTAAGTAAGACTCCAAATATTGGCTCGACGGCCCGTAATGGACAGGCATAGAGTTGTCAGGCTGGAAGGGTGGCCCCAGTGGATTTTTTCACACAAACTTTCTATACATTAAATAAATGTTGAAAAGATTTATTGAATTATAAATGTTCTGTGCCGTGTAATAAGAAAATGTATAGCATTACTTATGTTCTCTCTAATGTGTGATATGGCTGCCAGCGAGACGGCCCTGCTCGTTGACCAAAAGCCAAAGACTATGCTGACAAGAACCCCTTATTGTGACTACATATAGCTAAAACGGCAGCAATATTAAGCTCCAAAGCTCAGGTTGGGCCCCCGGTGTGCTGCGTGACTGGGAGACGGAGGATATGTCTCTATCACACGTCCAATATACATCACCCAGGGGTGGTTAAAGCTGGGTTTTTGCTAAGGATGCTCCGCTTTACGGTCAGTGTCCTTTCCTGACTTGTTACATAAAACTGACACCAGAAATAAATTCTGTTATTCAAAGACTGACGCTCCATGTTGAGATAATGAAATGAATACCAAACAAATAAAAAAGTCAATGACACAGTATTATAAGATAGTGAAATATGTTATATTTACAGTGTGTGGAAGTGGGGTCTTTACGCAGTCACATAATAGATTAAAGAACTCGAGTGTAGCAAGCGGTAAATCTACTCCGCTCCCCCAATTGGATTCAGATGTATTGAATAGCGGTTGGGCGATCCATGAAAAATGACTTCATTATTTAGCTTTCCATCCCAATACGCCTATAATGTTTGTTTTATGTCATTTTTTCATCTCGTTCTTGATTGACACTCTGCTAGCCATCAGGAGCGGAGAGGACCCCAGCTGTTTTGAGGAACCTATTTGGATGGCAGCCCAGTTGAGGTCTTTATCTGAGGCCTCCGCTCTGTCGACCAGCGAGTCTCTAAGACAGAAGTAGTTCCAAAACATGAAACATTCTGAGACAAAATTGGCTTGGAATGACCTTAAAGACTCCTCCTGGGGATACTTTAGGCACCACTACAGCTGAGACCTCTGCGTTGAACTTTTGTTGTTCAGCCGATTACCACCTTTTAGAAATTATTTTTACAGCGTTTTTACGTTGAAACACAAAAGGTCCCAAATACAGCCCCCCGCCGTTGTCCCTTGGTGCAGTTAGGTTACTGATGACTCCCGTAATCTGTTCGAGTATCTGGTGCGACATTTTATTAGTGTGCGTTGTGACAAAGATTTTATTCAAAATAAGTAATAAAAAAAATACATTGTATATTAAAATGTTCAGGACTGGGGTCTATTACATGGGTTACGCCGTGGAATTGAAAGGGGATTTATTCAGCTAGACCGGTATCTCTTTGGAGATCAATCCTTGTATTTCCAGCGCTTTTATGGCCATGAAAATATAGCCGCTCGTGAAATGTTACGCAATCAGATTTCAGACTCTGGGCTCGTAACCTCCTGTATTTAATGAAACCGAGTCCTTCCGTTACCCTCTTAAGATGTGCCGGTACTAGAATTTGCTCACGTGGTCAATGTGATGTCAGAATGATGCGTTTTTTGTTTTGTTTGTTTTTTCATTTAGTGGAATTGAATATATTTGGTTTAAATATAAACCACTCTTCTACCGTTTGAACGTTGACGGGCACCAATCATTTCCAGCTACTCCTATAAACGCAGGCCATGTTTGAGGAAAGGCTCAGCGTTCCTTCTACCTGAAATTCTGAACAAAATCTGCTTTATTTCCCTATTAAAATAAGTTGGCTTAGTATCTGAAAATAAAGAACTTTCAGGCGGGATAAAGGTGGGTGACGGCCCACGAGTCCGATGCTCCTAAGAGTTCACAATCCCAGACGACCCATCTACAGGAAACATTTGGAGACCACGGAGTCTTTCCTCCCCATGACTGCTAAACTGCTTACATCTGGGGCAAGAACCAGCTTTTTTTAATTATTATTATTCTTTATTTCCTTTTCAAACTGCATTTATCTCCTCTTATAAAATGATAAACCTTGGAGAACATTGCATGGCGAGAGCTCCATGCCAGGAGGAAAACCAATCGTTCTGAAATGTATTATAATTGATTATGGTGTTTTTTATGAATAAATTACAATCATTCCAAACCTATGTTTGATGTAACTGATATATGGGCTCATCCTGTGACGGTTAAATGCCGTATGAGGCAGCGCTGCGGCCCCAGAACTGTGTGATTTACTTTGATTATTATATGCAGATAATCTTAAATCCTCTAAACAATAACTCAACGTTTGAGACAAACCTTTTATTCTCGGTATATTCAGCGCGTGTTATTATTCAGAGCGTTAACATGTTAGATCCCCCGAACACGCGGACCATGATTTGTGTGATGTTTGTATTCCAGATCGATTCTGTGGCTTTGAAGAACAGCACGAGAGCTTTGACGGAAATTTTTTATGCTGCTATATTTGGATACGACGAGGTACGGCGTCTACGCACCCCAATAATACGTAGAGATGTCATGATTGCTATTACCTTACAGTACTCAACCGTGCGTGCGCGTGTCTGTGTCTGTGCGTGTGCGTCTGGGTGTGTGTGTGCGTGCGCGTGTCTGTGTCTGTGCGTTGTGCGTCTGGGTGTGTGTGTGTGTGCGTGCGCAGTGTCTCTGTGTGTGTTTGTGTGTGTGGCGCGTGTCTGGTGTCTGTGCGTGTGCGCTGGTGCTGTGTGTGTGTGCGTGTCTGTGTCTGTGTGTGTGTGCATGCGTCTGTGTGTGCGCGTGTCTTGTAGTGGGACCATTTTTCTGGCAGACAGGGTCTATCTTCGGAGTGCGTTATTCTAAGAGAAATGAATCTGCATTCAGAAACAATATTACAATAAACAATGTATCCATTTTCAGTCCCATCATAAACATAGAAACTTTGCGTGCGTTTATTTACTATTTATGTATTTATTTAACAGATCAGCTTTAGGAAACCAATCTGTCGTTTCTGTTTTAATTGGGCATAAATATTACAATTCTGCTTACTTTAGGGGATTATATCGGATGACAGAGTTTTGGCCGCATCTCTTTGGCGGAATCTTTTTAACCAGCAATGTGAGGATCCGCAGCAGCTCGAGCTGATGGTGGAATATGTGCGGAAACAGGTAAAGGAGGAACATGCTTTTATTCATTTCATCTCTCCACACACGCGACACAAAGCATGTTCTTTGGAGAACCTTCTTAATACCAAAGGCATGAACGATGCGTTGTTGGGGCTGCTTTGCGTCCCTAATTCATCTGCCATGAAAAGATTCACCTTTGTGTTTAGAGTTGGTCACCTTGAAATAAGGTGTATTTTTGAAGGCTATATTGAAATAGAATTACTTTGGCTGCGACTACCTGTGCAGATTATTGTGACATCTAATCCATTTTTTGTGTAGGATAATGTTATTTTATGTAGGTCTAATACATGCATACACAGCATGCCTATGGTTAGGCAGTAGATTATGCTTGGGTTTTGAGAATGATGCTACGTTCCTGGGATTTAAATAATTGTTCCTTTAAAGAGACGATTTAGTGACTCTACAACAAAGTCACCGCCTAGCAAAAGTATCCGGATTCTAATACTGTTACTATTTTCAATAAAAACGACTACATTCTGAAGGTATATAAAAGTATCCTTTTTCTCCCGGACTTTGATGTTTTAGCCGAGTGGAGTCTTATCGCCAGTCCATCTAAAAGGCGTATGAAAGACTATAAATATAGGTGCGCGGGGGCTTCGCTCACCGACCCGCTAGGCATTTGCTCAGCTTGCCAGATGGCCAGTCTGAGCCTGATCTGCATCGGGACCTTGTAACGTAGTTCTAGCAGGAGTTTCATTTCGGGGAGAAGCACAAAACAGCTCCAACTCAGCTAATAATGACAGACGTATCTCTCAATTTAGCGTTTAATATGAAGCATCTGGCCCAGGAACGGGTCGAACGGACAGACGCATTACACATATACCCGGCATGTGGTAAACAATCCA
This sequence comes from Spea multiplicata, assembly GCA_009364415.1. Lineage (NCBI taxonomy): Eukaryota > Metazoa > Chordata > Amphibia > Anura > Pelobatidae > Spea > Spea multiplicata. The sequence continues at coordinate 1,528,071 of VKOC01000010.1, forward strand.
CCAGGGGCAGTTCTCTTGGTATTCTTATTACTTGCACATGGATAAGTTAGATGAACCGGGGTAAGAGCACCGCGTCCTCCACGCCGGGATTTTCTCTTTTCATATTGTTTTACGTTTTGGTTTTCATGGCGGGGGCTTCGCTGGTTTTGCTCTCAGCGTTATGTTAAAAGCCGTCAGATGAAATAAACGGCCCCGTGACGTGCTTAATAATCCTTCGGTTAGAAAGAATGTTTTAATGTTTAGTCTCGTGTGAATTTTTTTCGGTCCTTCTAAGGTTTGCTTTAATGATGTCGTTTTCTGCATGGGCTGATCTGTGTAGCTTTGCGAAAGCACCTGTGAGTTACGTAATCTTTTCCCAGATGACTCCATCCTTCTTGCGGGGTTCTGTAAGATTTTTTAAAGATATAACCAGTTTTAAGGTGTAGTCGTTATAGCAAATAAAACAGACGTTAACCCTTTTTAGCCACATAGCACCTTTTGCCTTTTCTTGCAGCAGAATGAGCCGTTTGAGTTCTTATGGTTGATGACTTTACTTGACCTTTGCTATTAAGGTTATCACAGGTTATCTGGATAAGGCTTGGAAATTTAAATTAATCCACTTGTCAAAGATAGGTAAAAAGTTCTGTTAGACGATTAAGTAATTATATATAGAACTTAACACTGGGCAGAACCATTTCTCCTTCCTACCTGCAAGAAGTTCAAAAGATTTTATTAAAACAGTAGTTTTGTGAACACATTGTACGTATCCCGAAGTGTTTTTCATGAATTTTATAAATGTACAGTGTACTAATATATTCTAAAGGCTACGTCTTCTTATATCTATAGACTCCGCCAACTAACTTACGGTTTGCCGTATTTAACAAAGGTCTTTCTCGGATCTGCTGGGAATTATTTCTATAAGGGTTCAGTACAATAATCTATTAAAGGATGTATATAATGAACACGCGTTCCGCTGCGATCCTTTTCCTCGTTATCCCTGTTAAAGGGGGGCGAGTTGAATGTTGACGTCCGTTGTGTATTTGAATGTCGTTTTCACTTGGTGCGCCTTAATTTTATCGTTCGTTTTCAGATCCAATATCTGGATTCACTAAACGGCGAAGATCTCCTGCTGACCGGTGAAGTCGTTTGGCGTCCCCTGGTGGAGAAAGACCCTCAAAGCATCCTGAAGCCATCTGCCCCAACCTACAATGACGAGGGGCTTTAGAGCATCAAAAAACATGTAGACCCCTAAAAGATGCGGAAAGAATAACCAAAATGTTTCTAGTGAAGGTCGTTAGATGGCTGCACGGATATTTAATGATGGAGTGGATTGGTTTACATAAAATGTATCAGGGAGCTGCCTGAATCTCACACTGGCACCTTTTATCCAACCTATTAGCCCTTTTCTGAAGAGCGATGCATTCAATGCTATGCAATATTTCACTCACACAAATGCACTGACATCGCCCCCGTGACTAGAGATACTTCGTCGCCCGTTACATCGCCCGTTACATCGCCCGTTACAGATACATTCTTAGAAGCGTTGTATAAAAGTAACTGATATATCGTAATTTAAAGTTCTACCCTAAGGAGCTGACTAGAACGCAGTTGTGCTTTCAAATCAGTGTCACTGGACGGTGTATATTGAGGTAATTTTGTATATTGAGATAATTTTGTTCCGCTCCTGATTATTCTGATAAATTCTGTAACTGCGCATGCATTTAGACTCCTGTAAATGGGTCACTTGTTTTATATTTCTACAAGTTCTAATCTGGGGAAGATGCTCATAAATTATGCGTAAACATGATGACTTAAAAGGTTTTTTAGACAGGTTAGGACCATTCAAACACCATACAAATACAATGAGGTTTTCTTTAAAAAAAAAAACAACCCAGAAACTTTAACAACTTTTGAGTTAACTTAGAGTGGAATCATGGAATCCGGTCTAGATTTCCAAAATATCAGCCTTCTCATCGAAAGGCATTCTCACTTCACAGCCACGGACATTAAGAAAAATGCTTTACGTACCCTGGAGTTTAATATCACAAAGGATGGGGGGCTGCACCCGATACCCAAGACGAATGTTAAATATTCATATGGCATGGAATGGGTTAAAAACCAATCTACACCTTCGAGTTTATGAAAGATAATTGCTAATACTGTCAGAAACAGAAAATAATAATAATAATAATAATAATAATAATAATAATAATGTGTGAAAAAGTCACGGTGGAAACAAATAGAAAGCTGATATTAATGTCTTAGTGAGCCGGGTACCCTGCCTGTCAGAACATTGGCCCTCGAGCGATCCGATTCCCGTCACCATTGTGTAAGCGTTCATGGAGTTTGTTGTCTCTGCAGACTAGAAGTTTTTTAATGACGCAATTTGTTAACTTTTCCTCGTTATTTGCTGCTCAGTATTACCGGTTTTACTCGCCTTCAGGGTAAAATAACTGTTAGCGTTTCAGGAATTATTTTATTATCATACAGAACGACAATATATGTTAGTTTGTAACACTGTACGGAGTCGAGATCGTGTTAATCGCATCCTCTGTCTATTTAAAACGCGTTGAAACTCTCACTTATGGTTTAAAGATGAGTAATAAATAATTACAAACTAAGAAAGCGACCTTAAAGGACCGAATGCACCGTTACAGTGTGTGTGTGTGTGCGTGTATGTGTGTGTGTGTGTGCGTGTATGTGTGTGGTGTGTGTGTGTGTGTGTGTGGTGTGTGCGTGTAAGTGTGCGTGTATGTGTGCGTGTATGTGTGCGTGTATGTGTGTGTGTATGTGTGCGTGTGTGTCTATGTTGGCGTGTGTGTGTGTGTGTTGTAAGTGTATGTGTGTGTAAGTGTGCGTGTGTAAGTGTGTGTGTAATGTGTAAGTTGTGTGTGTGTGGTGGATGTGTAGTGTGTATTGTGTGTGTGTGTGTGTGTGCGTGTTAAGTGTTGTTGTGTCTGTGTGTGTGGTGTGTGTGTGTGTGTGTGTGTGTGTGTGTAAGTGTGTGTGTGTATGTGTGTGTAAGTATGTGTGTGTGTGTATGTGTGTGTAAGTGTGTGTGTATATATATGTTTCTCTCTCTATATATATCATCTGTTTAGGGTTTGGCGATATGTTTTTCCTGTGCTTGGTGATAATTAAATATTAGATATTCCATGTAGGCCTTTTGTCGTTTTTAAAGGATCTGGGTCAGTTTCCTCGTTAGCAGAGGCTTGAATATATTTCTGGTATTATGAAGGCTTGATTTCTATGGATGTATATAAAACCCTAGTGATGTAGATAATACATTTATTGTGAAGCAACTAAAATCACAAATTTCAGTCCAAATGGATGCCGAGAGCTCGTCGCTGTCTGCCACCTCCCTTCATGGTCTCCGGCGGAGGAGTCTCAGGCTGCGCTTTTACTTTACTCGTCCTCCTGATGCTGAATATTTGGGGTAAATCGCATTGCGTTAAAGTATCCGCAGTCTATGCGAGTGAAGTGAGATCTGTGTTGTCTGCGCAACTAGATACAAAAATACTGGAGGCAACTCTGCTTCTCAGGTCAACTCATGTTCTGTATCCGTGTGCGTGGATATCCACCGGTCAGCCATAACGTTTTGACCACTGACCGGTGAATAGCACTGATAATCTTGTTATTATGGCACCCGTCAGTGGTTGGGAGATATTAGGCACCAAGTGAATGTTACGTCCTGAGAGTTGGTGTTAGAAGCTGGAAAAATACGCAAGTGTAAGGATCTGAGCGACTTTGACAAGGGCCAAACTGTGATGGCGAGACGACTGGGTCAGAGCATCTCCAAAACTGGAAGGAAAAGCGGTGAATCAATGACCACTGACGCTCGTTGGGTGCAAGCAGGTAATACTGGTTCTGATAGAAAGGTGCCGGAATAGTTTGTTGTGTAGGGGGCTGCGTAGCCTCAGACCAGTCAGGGTGCCGATGCTGACCCCGTCCACTGCCAAAAGCGCCTACAATGGGCACATGGAAGAAGATGTCCTGATGAATGACGATTTCTTTTACATCAGGTGGATGACCAAGTGTGCATCGCTTACCTGGAGAACACGCGGCACCAGGATGCATCCATGGAGCCTCCACCTCGCAACTTAAAGGACTTAAAGGATCTGCCTTGGCAGGAAAAAACAGCAGCAAAAGGGGGACTTGCACAACAGTAGGCAAGCGGTCATAATGTCATGGCTGATCGGTGTGTGTATATATTTATATGTATATATGTGTGTATATATGTGTGTGTGTGTATATATGTGTGTGCGTGTGTGTATATGTGTGTGTGTGGGTGTGTATATATATATATATGTTCTGTTGTGTGTGTATATATGTGTTGTATATATGTGTATATGTATGTATGTTTATATGTTGTATGTGTATTATGTGCTCCGGTGTGTATTATGTACCTGTATGTATGTGTAATGGGTGTGTATATGTAGTATGTATGTATAATGTGTGTGTGTATATATGTGTATGTGTATATGTGTGTTGTAATATTATATGGTATGTGAGTGTGTGTTAATGTATGTATGTGTGTTATAATGTATGTATTAGTGTATGTTGTAGTATGTATTGTATATGTATTATGTTATATGTGTATGTGATTATATTGTTGTGTATATGTATGTATATGTGTATGTGTTGTGTGTATATGTATGTATATGTGTAGTGTATGTGTGTGTATATGTATGTATATGTGTATGTGTGTGTATGTATGTATGTGTGTATGTATGTATGTTTATATGTGTGTTTGAACACCGCAGAAGCTATGCTTTCCCTGGTTTTCTCAGTTTGTTTTTTTCTTTGGTTGTTGGAAGATCGTAGTCCAAGTTCCAATTTTTTTTTTAAGAAAATGAAAACCACTCAGCAAATAAACGAAGTTTTGCTCCTTTGCAACAGGAGCTCCGGGCCGTTAATAAATACACCGGTCTGTGTCTTCCCGTGGTGCCTCTGTGCCTTCATCCACTGATTCTGTTCAGTGTCCCATGGACCTGGAAGTGACATCACGCGGTGACATCATTCCCAGTCCCCATTCTCCTTGCCAAGGTAAATCTGGCACTGGCATTTGGGAAAACTGGTGTAAAAATAAGGACTAAATCAGTTTGTGTCCAACTTTCCTGCTTAAACGAGCGCTAAAACATAGGAAGGTCTTTCCTCCGAGTGCAAGGAGCCGTATTGTACCGAAGATTCATGTCAGCGCTTTTCTGTATTAATGATCTTGGAAAATTTCCAATCCCATTAACGGTAACGAGTTCATCTGTGCTGCGCATGCTGTTGGATCTTCTACTGCGTGAAATAACTTCCAGAATGATGTTAATTCCATTTTATAACATTCCGTGTGCGATAGAAAATAATTCAATGCAATAAAATCAGTGATGGGACGAACCTACTAACGTCTGGATTGACCGTGACGCTGCAGCGATAAACCGGGCCCCCCCGGCAAAAAATTCATGTTAGGTATTTTTATATTCTTTAAAATATAATGTTTTCTTTGCATTCAGTAAATGAAAATAACTTTAAGAGAAGCTGCAGTACGCTGCCGCCTCCTTGATTTCAGCTTCTATGTGAAAACTTACCGGTTATTAAAACCGTCATTAAGAGTTATTTAAGTTTAATAAAGTTTATTTAACTTTAAAATATTAAATGAGGTTTCCGGTTCCGCATTTAAATTTCACTGCGCAAAACAGAACCTTTCGAAATCTCTCCGAGACGGGACTCTGGCCGCGCACGTTCAGAATGCACAGAAACAGGTTCTTTTCCAGCTGAAAAGGAATCAAATTTGTTAATTCTGTTTTCCAAAGCAAACTTCCTTGCTTCGACTTCATATAAAGTGAGTCATATAAAGAAACGTTATAAGTGTGAGGAATATCCCACTTCTGTGAAAACATTACAAAGCAAACAGAGCTTTCTCGGTTTATTTAAGATGCTTTTGTTGCAAGGTGAGCTTCGGAGAGTCTGCTTACCGAACGCGAGACAATATGGCCTTCTAATTCACGACAGCTGCGCTCTATTTACAGAACGGGGGCTTAGCTGGCTCGGAATTTGCTGATTAATTTATTTTTAATGGGAGAGAAAATACTGGGACCAAAATAAACTTTGCGATGTGTATCTAACGATTTCTATTATATGTGGAAAAATGAATGGGGGGGGCATTGTGCATCTTGGCTTAGCGACCAGACTGCACGAAAATCGCGTTTAATCCCCAATTCACACTGAATCCCTTTTATTTCATATATCGGTAAATTAATTGTAAAAAATACATTTCAGGTCACTTCCAATGAAAGGGGTCCCAGGTATTTTACATATTTTTAAGGACTTTGTTTGTCAAGGAGACTTGTGTTGGAGAAACTTTAACGCCAACGCAATCCATACTATAGATGCACTTCATACAAATAAGAGACGAGCGGAAGCGGGGAGAACGGAAGCAGGGAGAACGGAAGCGGGGAGAACGGTTATTCTTAGCCATGCGGGCTTTAAGGAATATTATATTCTGTGGTTACTTTGTGTATCGGCAGTGGAGCCGTTTGTGGAGCTGAAACCCGGGAGGCTTTTCTGGTGTCTCCCATTATCTGGATGTTGGCTTTGTCTATGGGGGGAGTCCGAGGTCATCCTCTGTGATCGCTTCTTCAAATAATATGGACATTAAAAAAACCAGCTAATTCTCTATGATCTTTATTCCACCCGAACAATAAGCTGAATGTGGTGGTGGTGGGGATACGAAAGCAAACGCCAGGTTTCTGTCTCCAAGATATTGTTGATCGTCATAAGAATGGCAATGAAATGGTAGTGGTTGACCTATAGAATAGAAACCCCAAATACAGTTTCAGGTAAAAGTGCTAAAATTCTATAGGTAACGGGAAAAAGCTCCATAATTATATTCACAGCATATAACCCAAATGAAGAGAGTGCATACGTGAACAGCCATGACTGCGATAAGCATACCGGATATATTTAGGGGATGCGGTCGGCAGCCATTGTTCCGGAGTCGGCAGCCATTGTTCCGGAGTCGGCAGCCATTGTTCCGGAGTCGGCAGCCATTGTTCCGGAGTCGCAGCCATTGTTCGGAGTTCGGCAGCCATTGTTCCGAGTCGGCAGCCATTGTTCGGTCGGGCAGCCATTGTTCCGGAGTCGGCAGCCATTGTTCCGGAGTCAGTTTTTCTAATAAGGACCGAAGCGTTCCCTGCACGGCCGCGGCTCGTCTGTTTCCAGAGCCAAGTAACCTGGGGATGAGGGAATTTTGTGCACCGGAGCTGACCCTTTAATGAACTCGGCACTTACCCCAAATCACCTCCCAGCCACGTCATTTACCGAGAGATTATTATGCAACTGTAACAGGAGAAGAGCCGCTCGGCATTACTACACGTTTATTGTTTTGGGGGAAATAGTTTTAAAACCCACATGAACCTGGTAAAAGATTAACAAATAAAAGCACAGGGGAAAAAAACCACTTAATTGCGTTACTCTTTGGACGACGTTGGCAGTAAGAGGTTCTCGTTGGTTTTCATGAAGGTGACGCGCCAAGTATTCGTAACTGATATGCATTAAAATGCTGATGGGAAGTACGCTTTATTAGTTGTTATTACTGATATGCAGCCAGAAATTAAACCTGTCCAGAGAAACCATTTCCAAAGCCAAAATTCAATTAAACAAGCAAAGCTTGTCACAAGAACACAAGCACATGCGCAATGCCAAATATCTGCAAAGCGTTTAACATGCAGCAGGTTATACTTCGTTCTAAACTTTAACGCCATGAATTACCCTTTGTTACTCATAAAAACCTAGAATATGACGTTCTTTTGTACTTTGATAAATCCTGTAAGTGTTTCCTTCCTCCAGACTAAACATAATGCCATCCATCCCGTAGGCTTTCTAGATGATTTTATTCTGCAAACCATATCTAATTTTGATAGCCCTCTTTTGAACCCTCTCCAATAAATGCCTGCGCGATACATCTAATATGGGTTCACAAATGGGAATACAAATGTTTATTAACCCCTTCATGACAATGTCTGATTTTATTTTTCGTGCCCTTCGTGACAATGGCTGTTTTAACATTTCCCATGTGTCCAGCAACATCTCCTCAGTACAGCGATACCCCTCATGCATGGGTTTGTTGGGTTGTTTGGGGGCCAAAAGTCCACATTTGGGACGAGTGCATTTTTCAGATTGGAATTTTGACATGTGGTCATCCTTCCCCCCGTGTTATTTGGGACATTGTTGAACCCAGCCAATTCAATTTACCCCATCATATCATACATTTTTTTAAAAGTAGACACCCCATGGGCATTTAATATGCCAGTATTTTAACTCTTTCCATGCAGAAATTGTTTTTAAGCTAATGTGCTAATTTTAGGACTTGCTCATAAAAATATGCCATTTATTTATTATATATATATATATACATTTTTTGGTACTGGAAGGTTCCCATGATGTTACCATTTTTTAATTTTTTATAACTATTTTTCTTATTTTTTTATTTTTTTATACTAATCACACTGTGATTAGAAAGCTGGGCTCCATTGACTTGCATGGTTGTATGCAGTGCCTGTATTCAACCAGCAAGGAGAGGCATTACAGCAACACCATTTGGGTGCAGAAAAGGAACATAGATCGCTTTCTACACCCCTACACTGTCTCATACGCCGTCTCATACGCCGTCTCATACGCCGTCTCATATATTGTCTCGTACATTCTCGATTGAGGTGCCTGCTGATTTATATATAGAAAAGAAATAGAAAAATAAAAACAGCCAATAGATTTATAAATTCTCATCCTGGATTAGCCAAGTTTCCAAAAATACATTTCATTTATTTTCAGAGATAAATGGAAAAAGGCATGAAAGTGGGAGCTCTGGTAGTTTTCATGTCTGATCCAAGCATCGGCTTCCTCGTGGGGCAAAAAAAATAAGAAAAATGTAATTTTATTGTGTATTATCTAAGTGAGTCATTTTACAGTTGCATTATTTAGAATTTTTATTGTTGTTTTTTTTATGTGAACTTCCCTGTTGATGTTGGAAAAGCCCCCGCTAAATCTTGTCCGTAATGAAAACTTTCTTTTGCCGTGGTTTGAGATTTCCCTCTGGTGGCGACAAAACGGAAAGAAAACATTAAGAAGTGGCTTGCGTAAAACGCTTTACCTCATTATAAGGCAGCTTTTGTGAAAACCGATACTACGGAGTGTTTATCAAGTTCGGCGTTTCACACCTCGCCCCGTCTTGGGCCGGCCCCGCATGCAGGGACCTTATTAATGGTGTCCAGAGAGTGCTTTAAATTGCATAGGTGCTTTTAGGTATTATTTACTGGGCGTGCGCTGATTCATTGCTTTAGACAAAAGTTTACTTCAACTAATAACACACAATTATACGTTATAATTAGAAGTGTGTAGAAAATCCAGGTAATTCCTGCCCCGGCATATGTATGAAAACTGATAGTAAAAAAAGATGTCATCATCTGATTTAGAGTTTCCCAATTTTACATCTCGAATGTATTTACTATGTATTCAGACTCACGTAATCAGCACATATATCATGAAGCATAACATTTTATAGCATATGCTACAAAGCTGGAAACAATGAACAAAGTAAAACAGTTCCCGGAGCATAGGTGTCCTTAATGGGGCAAAATATCTTCCCCATCTTTCCTCTCTTCCTCCCCAATTCCTTCTTCCCTCTTCCCCATCATGGGGGTTGCAGTTAGGGAAATCATGTTATTTGGGACATTCATATTTTTGGCATCCTGTGCCTATGTCCCATTTGGGACATCTTTGAAACCTAAAAACTAGCCACCCCATGTTATTTCAAATGATGGTATTTTAACTCTTTCCAAGCATTAATTCTACCACCAGCCTTAATTTTTTGGACTTTTTGTGTAGATTTTGTACTTCAGGTATGAATTTACAGCTACTGGTAAATGTCACTGCCAAAAAACACCCCAATATGTGTTCAGCAACATCTCCTGAGTACAATGACGCCAGACTCCAGGTGATTAACAATGAACCATTCCTAATCTTTACTAACCAACTTAATATGTTCACATTTCAATTGACCAACGTTTGCTTTTTAATCTTATATATATAATATTTTTTTTAACAAAATTCTTTTTTTTTTTATTTCCTGGCTGTCTTTTTTGCTTTAGTTTGTTTCTTTTATGTTTGTTATCTAAATACATATATGTGCAATGTAATCCAAATAGTTCTTCTGAGTCATTAAATGGACGTTCCTGCCAGTAAATGTTTAAATAGAACATAGAGGAAGTGAGAATGGTTATAGATAAACAACTGATCACGCAGCACAATCACATAAGTGTGACCTTAACGGGAAAAAATGGACTCACTTTTGCACGCAGGTACTGAGTCAGACTAACAAATAAATAAATTACTATTATTATATTACTATCCTTTATAATTAATTATTATTATTATCCTCTATTATTATTATATTATCCTTCCATTATTATTATATTTAATATTATCTATTATTAATTTCCTCCATTATTATTATTATTATTAATTCAATTATATTATTATCACTTATTGTTATCCTTCTATTAGCAGGGCACAGAAGCATAACAGGTAATTTCTAAAGTTCTGTCGATATACCGTGATAAAATAGTCCTATATATAAGATCTATCTATAGAGAAATACTTTGTTTTACTGTTTTGTCCTCTTGTGGGGCTTCTATGAAAAACCAGCATTGGAAAATTTCTTGAAAATGTCTCAAAATGCTTTCACGCCGAGGGTGCTGCCTGGTTAATTGAAGTCCCCAGGTTTGTTTAAAAGATACAAATAAGTGTTTAGTCCTTTATTATAATTTAATTATTATAATAATTATCCATCCAGCAACTTCCTGCTGTGGATTTCCTTTTGTGAAATCTTTAGCGTAATTTCCTGGCAGAAGATGTTGTAACTGAGTCAGCGAGCGTCGTCATTAAAGGAAGTCCCGGAATAATAAATATCTTCTTCTCCGAGCAGGAAATAGACTGCAATGTACTAAATAACGACAGGCTAGGATTTTGGGTTCTAGCACTAGATTTTTCATTTGTTGTCTAATTTCTGCTAAAATAGGTAAATCCCGGTGCCGCGAGCTCTCCAGGTAAGCGACGCACCTGGCCATCCACATGATGTAAAAGAAAATGTGATTTATCAGACCGGGCCACCTTCTTCCATTGCTCCGTGGTCCGGTTCTACGCCGGGGTGACCCCTCAGCCACCCTATGTACTTTAATTCGTATGATAGATGAAGAAGACAAAGATTAGTGAGAACTAATTGTATAATCACAAAAAATGGGGGGAATTTATCTGTCTTGTTTCAGACGCTGCAAACCGGCACTGCTCATTTATTACAAATGTCTTCAGCCCCATAAGGACCAAAGGTTATTTTATTTATCTATCCATTTTTGCAACTATCTGTCCCAAACATTGCAGGAGTAAAGCAATACCCCCCATGCATGGGTAAGTCACGTCTCGCGTGCGTTTCAGTTCTCCACCTTGGAACGATGACTTTGCGAGGTCCGCATCTGATTTGAAGCGCAGTAGAGGGTCTATATTTCAATTTCATCCATAAAACTATATTTAGAGACTTATGGTATCGGCCTGTCCCGTGCAGATGATTTCATGACCTTTCTATGTTAGGAGAAATATATTTGGTGCTGCACCCTGACGCATCTTTAAACAAAACAAAGTCAAAGGGGTAGAGGAAATTCAAGTTCAGCAAGTTACTTTTAAACATCTCCTGCCAGACAACTGACCCCACGGTAACTTAGTTATGTGGCCAAGTTGCTTTGGAAAAGTTGTAAGATTAGAACACCGAATCCGGCTAAGTAAGGCGTTTTGGCCGATTCACTGGCAGTAGAGTTTGGTTTCAACTCCCAGACTCCGTTATTCATTATAAAGGAACAACAAGCTGACTCTGTATAACGTATAATTCATTGCGTGAGGAGAGTCCCTTTATCTTATTCTTTGTTGAAGCCTGAGGTGCCTTGTACTTCCCACCATTACTGAAAGTGAACCGGTGCTCCAAGTGGTTGGTATCAACCGGTTCGTCTGGGGCTCCCCAAATGACCAAATTACCCCCACTGAGACTTCTCAACCAAGATTTTTAGTAAAAAAAAAATGTAAAAAAGTTGTGACTGCAATATGAAATAAACCTGTGCCTAAAGAAAATCATTAAAATTAAAATCATCCAATATATTTATATATGAAGAATGTCGTATAATGTGACACCTGGCGTATGATTGGGCACGGAAGTTAATAATCACACTATTACCCTTTCATGACGAAATTCTCTTCCGGGTACCAACAGGCAAACCCCATTACGTAAATCCTACAATAATAATTCCTACTGCTAACGTATCTTTGGTTTATTACAGTTTACAGTTACAGAATCACAGCTGGGATTAACAACCTAATTCACTAACTTTTCTTTTCTCCCTTGGAATAAATCGTGCCCGGGGACCGACATGCGTTCTCAGTTCAATGAATCAGCAAATGCAATCTGACCGATACTGAAATTCTAAAAGTCCTCAGTTATTTGGCATCAATGTTTCTGTTTTTTTAAAATGTTGATTGTCCTGTTTATGGTTATGAGTGGCAAAGTTGCTTTGATGTGAAGTGAAACCCTTTTTTTGCTTGTATAGATTATTACCCCCTTAAGCAATCCACATTTGCTCAATGCAAACAATAGAATGTACCGGGTGTATTTTGGATTCTATTCCGGGACCGGCTCATTATGAAGATGTAGATCTATCAATGGACCATGAAAGGTCTGAAATAACCTGAACACTGTTTGTTTTGCTGCCTTAACACAACAATGAGGTCACAACAATGAGGTCATGTCAGATAATCCAATCGAAACCAAGCAGAAAACAACAATCCCCATAAAACAATACAATAAAATGTCAAATGTATTTATTGATAACTGAAAGGAGCATTTGCACATTTCTCTGTAAAAAGGAAAGATATATATTTATCATATTTATCCTTGGTACTGCCCTAGGCCTCACCTATAGTCTTCCTCGGACCTGGACTGGCCGCCTGCCAAATCGGGCAAATGCCGTGCCAGACAATGAGGGCCACTTATCTTGCTGCAGCTCCCATGGCAGATCCACCGTCTGACACTGGCCATGTTTACCCCTGTGAGTACTTTCTTCCAATTGAAGTGGACTTCTCCACCTTCCTCATTGCCTGATAAAATCGGTGGGAGCTCATGAAGCCCCCCCCACTGATACGTTTGCCAAGCCGGTTCTGGAGCTGACTGGCAATGACAAATAGCTGGGGGCAATAAGTGGGCAAATGGACTTGAAGGTTCTGCAGAATCCCCCCCATGCTTTTGCAAAGGGTAAACCACAAACCACACTTACTCTGCTACCATTCTCATTTACCCACGGGCTGTTTAAGGGAGCGGATTGGGTCTGCATAAAAGAAACGTAAAATTCTTTATCTGAAAGAAAATATGTTAAGAAAAAACATAAAATATATAAATATTTGAGATTTCAAGATTATTAAAGGCTTCATAGGCAAAGTTACTTTTATAAGCTCTAAAAGCATCTTTTCCAGTGATCCCAAATGAACGCTGAACCCAAGAGACTTTTACGCTCACACCTATGGGTGTTCATCCCTGCAACCTGCATAAACACCGCACTCACTGATTCAACGGCAGCCGGCAGCCAGGAGGTTTTACTATCAATCATTTTTGTAAATTGTGCAGAAAATAATCCCTTAGCCGTTATACAAAAAAACCTCTTATTGAATTATTCATACTGTAACACGTTCCAGCAGGCGACATATAACGTTGATGGCAACATAATCTTGTTTGCTGAAACATAGAAATAACAATATTTAATTGTCATGGTTACACAAACTATTCACAGAACAATTACTAATCATAGGTATTCATATAAATTCAACATTTCTCCAGATATATGTGAAATTATATATATATATATATAAAATTATCTCTCCACTATCCATTGGTTAAAGCAAAAAATCACTAAATATTTATCTCCAAAAAACAAAATATGTGAATAGAATGATAATTACCAGCCTTAAATATGTTGATGAGGGAGGGTTATAGGGTAAGAGAGTTATGTAAGGGTTAACAAAGCTGCTAGTCCTGAAGGGCAATATAGTTCCACTTAACAAGGGAAACCTAAAATGTCAAGAGATAAACTAGAAAAGGACAAAGGCCAAGACAATAGATATAAAAAAACATATTTTATTACAGATAGATATGTATCATGTTTAAAAACAAATATATGTAAAACACAAAGATACCGAGACGCAAATAAAAAAATAAAGAATAAAAGGTAAAGATAAATCCAAAGTATAAATGGATCGAAACCATTCAATGTTTTATATATCTATATGTTCAATGTTTTATATATATGTATGTTCTATGTTTTATATATATGTTCATTGTTTTATATATATATATATATGTTCAATGTTTTATATATATGTATGTTCAATGTTTTATATATATATATATGTTCTATGTTTTATATATATGTTCTATGTTTTATATATATATGTTCTATGTTTTATATATATGTTCATTGTTTTATATATATATGTTCAATGTTTTATATATATATATGTTCAATGTTTTATATATATATGTTCTATGTTTTATATATATGTTCAATGTTTTATATATATGTATGTTCTATGTTTTATATATATATGTTCATTGTTTTATATATATATAGATATGTTCAACGTTTTATATATCTATATGTTGAATGTTTTATATAGTTGATACTAAGCACGGGCTACTAGGGTTAAAATAAAATGCTATTAATTCTTGTTTGAATTCTTCTATAAAACAGCATTGTGCCGTCAGCGATCTTCAGTTGCCTGCTAGGACTCGTTACATTGCACCACCTTCGCTGTCGTGTGTCTGGGAGGCAAAAAAAACCCAACAAACAGGTAGCGGGGGGGTAGGGCTGGATCGTGTTGTGAGATTACAAAGAAAATGGGTTTAGGTAAAAGCTTCAATAGGTATGAGGAAGTTCAATAGAAACCGGCCAGAAGTTACCGAGGCTGAAGCAGGTGAACCGGGAGCTGAATTTCTCTTCATACCAGATAAGTCCATCGAAGATTTCACATCTGCTGCTTTTCCTTTCTGATTTCATTTTGTGGGTTGAATTTTGAAGATGCAAAATCCAGAGGCCAGGAGAGGACTAAGAACGACCGGCCAGCTCAGGAGCAGAGTAGAAGAACTTAAGAGCCCCTGGAGACAAAGTTCACCGTTTGTCCTAAATTATAACGAATCGGCCCGCCTTGCCACCGATGCCCTGCTGGAACATGGAGAGGAGGGATACCTCCAGGTGCTGAACGATGAGAAGGAGCTACCTTTCCTGTCAAGTCTGGAAATTGATTTTATTTGCAGAAGTGCCGACGTCCACGGAGCGTCTAATGACTCTGCTTTGGATGGTGATGGAAATAACACCTCCTTTGGTGACAATTGTCCTTCTGAGCTAACATCTGGAACTTACTTTCCTCTGAGGTCAGATATTGATGCCCCAGCACTTGAGCTGGGGTGGCCCGAGCTACCGCCGGCCACTAGAACCAAAGGGACAGAGGTGCAAGTTATTTTCCAAAGGCACAGATCCAATGTTATCAAAGATCTGATCCGGTCGCTGATAAATAAAGCAAAGACGGTAAGTATGTTGTTATTGAGGATGATCAATTCACATAGAGCCATGCAATGAAGTATACTGACAGCCCACAGTAAATACATCGAGGACCTGGTTTATACGTCACTGGGTCTAAAAGCCGAATCATTTATTTCTGGGGTGGGTGATGTTACTGATAGATCATAGATCATTATGGTAAAATGTATATAACCTTTGAAGCCATTCCACCTACACAGCTGATATACCATTTATGACGATCTGTAAAACCAAATGTATCCGAGTAATAAGGATCAGGCACGGATTATTAACTCCACCACAAACTAATTATTCGGTAACAGCACTGAAGAATAAGATCACATTATATAAATCAATACATAGTAATAAATAATAATAAATCTTTAAACAAATCTTCTGATCCTTGTGAAAGGAAAACGTAATCTAGCACTACCATGCCCAACGAGAATTTATTCATTGGTCATTAACTGAAGATTTTCCCCCGTTGTAAACTCCTATATCACTATATATATATATATATATCATATTATATTAACGCATGCTGCGGGTCCGGCTACATCATGGTCCACATACTGTCGCGTGTCCACCGTGCCAAGGACATGTAGATGGTGGAGTATCTATACTTACGTAATCGCGTTCTATATGCAGATTCTGTATATTGATAATCAACAAATAGGAACCCTGATCATAATTTACAATACGTTATAAATCTACCAGTACTTTAGTTATTTTTTGAACAAAAGGAGTGAAACACATTTAAAGCAAATGATAATTCATAATCTCTCACAAACAATATATGGAGGTGAGGGAAGAATAAACGTTTTTTCTCTATATATACGCAGATCGTTAATTGTGTTAAGTGAACAGTAATCTCTGCTTTAACCGGTAGGATTTGCTATATTTGTAAATAATTACAAAGTTATTTTTAATGTTGCAATTCGGTTTTTCGAAATTAGAGTCATGTATGTAACCTACAGGAGAGAAGCAGGGGAAGAACCTCCACTAAGACGACTAAACACAGTTTAGTAACATAATTCTATATGTTAGTCTATGAAAGAAGAGACCTATGCATCATATCAGGCGACAAACATTTACATGCGGACCAACGTTTACAATTTTCATATATCCACATGTACAAACACTGCAACAAACGTTTTCTGTTACCATGGCCTCCAAGAGCTTTACCAGAACTCGTCATGGGACCCGATGATTAAGTGTACATTCGGGCAGGAAGAATATCGACATTGTTCCACGTGAGCATTCATTGATCCATTGATTGATTTAAAATTAATCTGAGGAAGGAAGCTTTATATACCTGAGCTTCAAAGTCCAGCTTTCTCCTGCGTGCTGCTAGGGAAAGTATCAAGGAATCGCAGGAGATAAATTGTATTTGTTGTCTCACTGAGTCATTATTTACCGTGAAACTCGGAATCTTCTCAGAAGGTTTATGAATCACTTATAAATATTTTTATGCAAATGACATTAAAGTCCTGGGGTTTGCGCTATCCTGGTTTGACCTAATAAGAAACCGGCCATACCGGCCATAGTTTTGTGTCAGTGAGGGCAGAGCCACAAAGGGTGCAATGTGTTAAAAGTAATGAAGGTTTACCTGGAGGACCGGAGGACTGACTGTGACACTCACACTTCTGGAGACTGAGACAGGGCCCGGGCTTTCCGCCTTTGATGTTGGTGGCACGCATGCACACAGCAAACCATTAAAATATGCATTCGCATTTTCTGCCAGCTTGCTGGTCCCCAGTGCTGCCATCAGTAGTTTTGGAGCCCCTTCCAAACAAATGGTCCAGGCCTCCCACCAGTACTTACTCTTATATTAATCTTTTTTGCTGGTAAAGATGGCTCAGACAAGCTGTTTGGGAGACATCGCAGGAGACTAGAGATGCCTCTACCGGTGAGGACTAGGGTGGCCACATTTTATTTCTGCCATTTGCAGACACAGTGTGGATCTGATGAGATTACACACATATATTGTATATAACACGTGTGCACCAGGCTCAAAATAATTTTGGAATATTTTTGTTTCCTTTTTAGCTTATTTGTTACCCTTTTGGAAACAAAATTCATTGCCCAAAATGCTCTTCTCTCTCTCTGTCACTCTCCCCTGCCTTGTATTTGCCCCCACCTGCTCACCTTCTTTAGACACTTCCTGGTCTCCTCTGATCTCTCTCTACAAAAGCAGCGACCATGCTTACCAACTAACCTATATTCAAGCATATCTTTTAATTGTAACAAAGTAAGACAGCACTAACGTCATAGTTTAATAGTTATATATGTTTTGTGCTTAATGAGCTTTCTATCTCCAGGTTATTGCAGTGGTGATGGATTTGTTCACAGATGTGGAGATTTTATGTGATCTCATTGAAGCAGCCAGCAAAAGACGAGTCCCAGTTTACCTTTTACTTGATGAAATAAACATTATCTATTTTATAGAAATGTATGAAAAGTTGGGCTTCAACAAAATTCACATTTCGGTAAGTAGAAATCATCGTTAGTTTATGAAGGGCATACTATTTAATAGAGGTGTGCAAAGGGGACAAAAACAATTTGGACTCATTTTATGGTTGGTTTTTTGGCCAATTCAATGAATTCTGTTTCCTGCCCCTTCTTGGGATTCATTTGAAATTCAGGAACAAAGTTCGTTGTCAAAGGCCCACATTTTCTCTCACACTCACTCTCACACTCTCATTTTTGTTCACTCTCTCTTACTAACGCTCTCTGAATTTCTCCATACTTTCTCTGTGGACCACTTCCGTTTCCGTGTCTCACATCTTCTTGGTCTTCTTTCTTCTCTCTCCTAATCCACCCGATGGAAGTGGGGTGAGAGGATGTGATGTAAGGATGTGATGTAAGGATGTGATGTAAGGTTGTGATGTAAGGTTATCATTAAACTTGCTGCTTTCTGAGCTGCTCAGGCCCGATCTTTTGTTTCAACTCGTGAGCTCATGGTGAGGTAAGCGATGCACCCAAGTTGCCGCATGTTTCTCCCGAGCTGAATAAAATCCTTTAACTTGATCTTGGCAAGATTCGAAATGCTCCGAGATGTTACATTGTGCAATACCTTAAGAAACCAGGCTATTAGAAACGTATATAATAATATTACATGAAATATGTAATAATACGGAATGTTTCATTTAACATTTTCTTCTTTCAATCTCAGAAAATGAAAATCCGCACAATGACCGGCGATACTTACTGCACGAAATCAGGAAAGAAATTTTCTGGCCAGCTTCAGGAGAAGTTTATTATCATTGATTGTGAACACGTAATCGCTGGGGCATACAGGTAAGGAAGTTTAAATCACGTTTGGAAAGAATCTTCTAGTGATTGCCGTTTGTTCCCAAAGCTGAGAAGTATTTTTTTTGTTGCCAGTTCCAATCTAAACTCTTCTCCTGTCTTAGTTTCAGCTGGCTTTCGAGCCACGTCCACAGCAACATGGTGACCTACTTCAAAGGAAATATAGTTGAAGTCTTCGACAGGGAATTCCGCTGCTTATACGCCGATTCCCTGGAAGCCGAGTACTTTAATTGCATAGAGAATGAAAACCCCAAGGCAGCTGGAAATAGAATCTTACGGAACCGGTGGGCTGTCAAGAAATCCCCCCCGATACCTAAACGAGTTCCCGAGATCTCCGTTGAGTCGAATTCCAATTCTGGCAGTCAGTCGAGCGTAAAGACTCCACCTTTCTCCAACAACCAAGCAGTAACCATCATTTACGATGATAAAACACACGGAAATAACTATGGCCGAAAATTAAGTGAACAGCAAGACGTGGATATCGTGAACGAAGCGCGTCGGCAATCAGATCCTAACACAGAGAGGAGTAACCTACTGGCAACGCAGAAATTACTTTTATCAAAGTCAACTCCAATCCTCAACGACAAAAGCCTCACCACGACGACTTCTTCTCCAATCACCCCCAAGTTTGGGGCTCTCCAGAAAAAACCTCTACAGGTGGAAAATAAAACCTCGCCGAAAATGAAAAGTGACTTAGCGCTCAATAAAATCTGTGGTCACAGAGAGTCCCAAGATAAAGAAAGGGATCCGGCCAAGGCTAAAAACAAGGAGGAAAACAACAAAAGAATGACTCTAGGACACAGCAAACTCGACCTCATTACAAAGTACAAACCGGAGAAAATCTATAGCAGATTTGATTTATTGCGTAAATAAACCCGGGATGGACAAATTCCTGCCTCGGAAATCCTTAGGGGGAACTTACAGGAAATCGACTGAAGAATTAACCAAGCAGTCACGACTCTGTCCTTCATATCTCCTACTTTTATCTCCCGGCGTGAATATAAATTATGAATGTAAATATACAGCAAACATTTAAAGAGTTTATCCGACGCAACTGCCAGAAAAGTCCGTTTTAGTGACATAACAGCCGTACCCCAGGTTTGGTAGCCGGGTGGGCTTGCGTTGTATATTCATGTATGCGTTAAGGAATAAAGCAGGTTAAATGATAAAGGCAAGCTGCAGTTGGGGGAAGTGGCTACCTGTGGCTCTTTCACACCGGCCCTCTGGGGCAGATACAGAGAATTATATTTTACTGGTAATACACATGAATTTCTAATTAAACCTGTCCATTTTATAACAATAGTTTATTTCTTGTAACACCTTTATATGTGACATTTTTATGTGACTTCTCGATAATTAAAAATCATCATCAAAGTGATGCTCTAGAGCAGGGGCGTCCAATGTGCGGCAAATCAATAGATAAATAAAGTGCTGCTGCTGCCAGATACCCCACCGTATGATGATGATTTAGTAAAATAATTTACAAGGAATAAAGTGTATCAATGTTTCTCTTAACTTATAAACCTGTGCAAAAGCTACTCTTGTTTGAGTTTTATGTACATTTTATCCCTTTTTTTATTACTATTATTTTTTAAGAAAAAAAGTAGACATTAAAACAAAGATATCTTCTTGCAGTAAGGAGCCATTTGTTGAGAGTAAAGGTAGGAACCCAAGAAGGTACCGGTTCCTTGCGTTAGCCCCCAGCCTGCTATGTGCCCCCAATAAGTAGACGCAGCTCCCGTGGATTGAATTTATTGTCGTAAAACTTCATTAACATAAATCACCAGATACAGGAATTCAACCCAAACGTTAATCCCCGGCAGCAATCCTAGCGATTCATTAAACAATGGAGTTCCTGCCTGCGCTGTCTTTGTTTGCCAGCCAGGCTGGAGCCGTCTGGGTACCTTGGGGTCTCGCATGGCAGCTCGTTCTGTCACAATAAGGAGACCACCATTAAAGGTTTACCCTCATCCCACAAACAGGAGAGAGGGGGAGAAGTGCGGTAAAATTATTCCTTTATTATACAAATAATAGCACAAAAAGCAAAGCCAGAAGAGGGAAGTCAGATGAGCCGGAGTCAGGATGCCATCCACTTAGTAAAACACTCCAGGAACTTCACTCACCGGAACACACGCTGACTTTCCATCACACCTATCACACACAACACTTCATCTATCACATATCACTCCCATCACACCTATCACACACAACACTTCATCTATCACATATCACTCCCATCACACCTATCACACACAACACTTCATCTATCACATATCACTCCCATCACACCTATCACACACAACACTTCATCTATCACATATCACTCCCATCACACCTATCACACACAACACTTCATCTATCACATATCACTCCCATCACACCTATCACACACAACACTTCATCTATCACA
>VKOC01000010.1:1549518-1567820 GCA_009364415.1 Spea multiplicata
ATATATATATATAATATATATACGTTCCCAGGAAGCATATGTGACAAAAAGACTCGTGAATGCAGCAGTGGCCACTATTTGTAAAGTATAGGTTGGCTGTAGAAAGGGATGTATACTCGATCTATGGCCCAAACCTTGAATGGAGGGGTAGTTTGCGTCTTTAAAATGTTTGAAACATTGGCAGCATGAAGGTTATGTTTCAGAAATTTAACGGCATTTCTAGTAATTGTCTTCAGACTTAACTGTCTTTATAAGAAATGAATAATTTTGCATCGAGAGAAAATAAAGATAAAAAAGCAACTAAAAGTAAGTGATATTAAGGACAAAAAAATATAGAAGGTAATAAATCTTTAGGGAGGTGTAAGAGAGAGAGAGGATAGGGGTCAGTAAAAAGATTAATCCCAAAACCTCCCCTCGCTGCAGTAATTGTTTCCAGAAATTCCGGTTTGCGACCTGCAAAATATGAATATTCTAATTTTCTATGCCTTTAGATTGAGTTCCGTGTAATAATGGAGCGTTCTTGGTATCTGTAACATCTTTTCTTTGAATACAGAATGCAGTCTTCCCGATACACTGAATTCATGGTTCCTTGTGACGCAGTTACACGTCTGGTGAGTAAAATTCCCCATTAATAAAATGACCCAATCTTACAACAGCTTGGAGCTTTCTAAACTTTTCTGTCACTTTTGTATCGGTTCACTTTGTAGTGATGTAAACTTACTGAATATCAATCATTAAACATTCCTTCAACAATGGGAAAGAAATGTATTCCTAAATGTATCTAAATTTGCTACAAGTGCGCTACTTTAACTTAAAATAACCTTCTTAACTCATCAGATTATTAAGCAAACCCTTCTTACATTAACGGTTGTTCTCTAAAGATCTTGAAGACTGCAGCGCTCCTCTTTGTTGATCTAGCGGGTAGAGCAGGGTCCAACAAAATCCAAAAACACTGGGTTTGATTTTTTTGATTTTTCCCACTTAAATCCCCCTTTTTTCCATCTTATATTCAGGCTTTTTCTTTTTTTTTGTCTTTCATTAAGATCAAATTTCTTTTTTTTGGGGGGAGGTCATCTTATAATAGAGCAAATATGGTAAAGTATATAAAAGTAAAATATAGTGTTTTTGATGTCGCTGTAGTTGGCTTAGAACACCTGAGGTAGTAAACACATAATCCGTCATTTACCGATGAATTGCGATTCCCATAATCCTGACCTCACTTGTGTCTGGCCAGAGGTACCAAGGGAATCTCGAGCAGATGTTGGAGATCTCCCTGATATCCAGCGTAACCCTCAAACATCTTTATTCATTAGCTTATAGGTATATTTTCTATGCATATACAGCTATTCTGGTAGCTTTGCTTGTAGTTTACTGTAAGTGAAATCGAAAATTCCATTACTGGATTTTTTTTCCGTTTTGTGGTGAATTGTTCCCATAACATATATTTCTGCGTAACATTTTCCATTTTTATGAAACAAATTACAGCAAGTGAAAGATAAACACAAACAACTTAAGACGACAGAAAAAAATATGTCCTTAGCAAAATAGATCAAGTATATTTTATGTAAATTGCAAAACAAAAATTCCATATATTTTACTTGAAAGTTTTTTTTTTTCTGGGAAGCGCACCATGGGGCTGTGTATGAACCACAGAGACTGTAGTGTTAAAAGCCAAAAGTGATGAAACTGAAAACCTCTATATTTATACATTTTGAACAGCAGCTCTCATCTAAAACTTATATAAATTAATCCAAATTTTAACTATTTTTTATTTTAAATGTAAGATTGTTTTTTTCCCCATCAGTTATCCCTCTAGTCTTATGTGGGGGTTGACAAATGTGGATAAAACCTAATAGTTGGGCAGCAATATTTAGAAGCCAAAGTGGTTTAGTTTGGTGCCTAAAAGACGTATGGCTATTAATATCCATTCATAAAACTTATTTAAATTAATCAAATTTTTGAAAAAATGTTTGAACTTTAAAGGGTTTTTTTTGTCTCTTTTTTTCTTTAAGATTGAGTTTCTCCCCCCCGGAAACCCCCCCAGTGGTTATCTCTCTAGTTTTACTCTGGTTAATATACTGATATTTCAAAAAGGTGCACTTCTGTCCATTCTCAGTTTGACTTCCTATGTTTCCTACCGTCCTATTTCACGAAGGCCTTCTATATATATATATATATATATATATATATATATATATATGTACTGTGCTTTGAAACACAGAATTTGACAACCGATGACCATTCAGCCCATCTCGTTTGTCTATTATTCCTGCCTTAAAGGCTCACAGCTTAATACGTTTTTGGTCTTTTCTAAGATTTAAGATAACCGTATGCTATCCCACCTAGCCGCCTCACTCTCCACCATTTTTGTAATTTACGTAAATCATTAACCATTTGGCTTATTACATCTTGAATATCTACCCTGTTGTAGAACTTTGTTTTCTGCAAATAGATGAGACCTTTTGTATAAAAACATTAAAAGGTATGACTCCCTGTGCCAATCCCGGAGGTACCTCACGCGTAACAAGGCCTTCTATGAATAAAAAACCATCAGCTACATCCTTCTGTCTCCGTGTCACTCAACCATCGCCTTATTCGTTTAATTTGTTTTTATTTTGAGTCTATGGAGTCGAATTACCCTTCCCCACAGATTAATGCAGTGATCTAGAACTGTTCTATGTGTGTGATTTATGGAAATGGATTCTACCTTCCCTCTGTCTGAAGAGGTTTATTCCTTGCCCTTTGGGTTTGTCTTATGGTCCTTTGGCCCTACCTGCCCTTCTGCAGCCGGCTGTCCCCCTGCCATCTTCTCACTCATCCTTTGTGTTCCTGGCACATCTTTCGTCCCTGGGCCTCCCTCTCTCTCTCCCTAGGGTTCCCTAACAGTGCTTCCTTGCTTCCCATTATCGTGTCCTGATCTTCTCCACCTACCACAAATGAAAGTCTATTGTAGACGTAATAAAAGTGGAACGTTGCGTAGCTCACTCACACAAGTGGACTTTCATATGCCTATAAGTAGAGATTAATTTATCATTCAGCAGAGACGGGCACTCGGCATAGGACAAGGGACAGGTTTGCGGCACTCTTTTGGGTTATAGTGAGGTCTCAGTTAGTGCGTAGCAGGTGATATGTGATGAAATGTGATGTTACGTAGTAAATACACGGATTACACGGGATAAGAGAAGGAATATCTCATGATTGTCCTGTAGCTACTGAAATGATTATTCTCCCCGGAAAATGATGTAATTAGTATCGAAATAATTTAGGTGTTCCGTGGAAGCACCATGTTGGTTGGAAGCACCATTAATGCCAATATTAAAAAATAAAATAAGAGGATGCATTACTGTTTCAGGTTACTTAAAAGTGGTTTAACTTAAGCGTCCCTGTTGGGACTTTCAGTTCAGGTTGTCAGTAGACTTTAGGAGTTATTACGCTGACATTTATGTTACACCTAAAAAATACACATTGCAATTTTCCTAAATTGCAGATTTGTTGCTTGTGAAAATATTTAACACCTAAGCAATATTTTTCCTTTTCATCTGTGGTGTAAATAGCCAAAAAAAAAAAAATATTGTTTAATCTAGCATTATTGGAAAGGTCAAAGTGTGTTGTGGGAGAAGGAAGGTATATTTCTTACTGTGTAACAGGAACCTCGCTAAAGTACATTCAAACATTTGCTAACATGCCGTCTCGAAGTAGCACATCATAAATTGAGCTGATTGCTGAGGCTGTCTCTAGTAGAAATGTATGGAGCTTTATTTAAACTCCGCAGTATTTTTAATGTCTCGGCCCACAAAGCCGTTTCTGCGAGTCTGGAATCTCCTCTGTCCGGCCGCAGACGTTGAATGTTCTTGCAGCGGTTACGCCGGACATTCATCCGCTGGCTGGAGATCCGACTTAATATTTGGAAATTTAGTTGACCTTGAAAACTGGGTGGACTTAAGCGAGTTAACGGTTATGTATAAAAAAAAAAAACCTTTTAAAAAATAAATAAAAAATCCAACCTTATAATCGTATAAATGTGAGGCATGGTGTAAGCGCTGTGTGCCCATTCGCTGTTTATTTTCCTGGGGGAACGCAGTGTAAGTTTCATACATTTCTGTTTCTCAAGCTTTAAAAACCATATTTGTTTCTTTTTATCTTTTTTGTATTTAAATGTAAAGTTCTGACGCCCGTCAGAGGGATAGCTAAGTGCATTTATGCAAAATTCCCATGATCTTTCAGTAAAGGTTGGCTTGAACTCCTATCAGCCCATAAAATGTTTCCTGAACTCCTGTGTCCTACGTTGACCCAAAAAGCCACCTTACGGCGCTCAGCCGCCGGGGTGTCCACGATGGAGCTGCTATTGGAGTCTGGGAGTCGGTGATCCTCACAGTCAGCAAATCCCAACAGGGAAAACATTACGATAGAGGGGTACATAATTCTTCATGACGATATAATATAGAGAATCCTTTTTTGTTCTTTGATGTCTTCAAATGAAATGCTTCTTTTCGATAGAAAAAATATTTGGAGACGAGACAAGCCCAGGTACTCCGCAGAGTGTAGGAACTGCAAAGCTGCTCCAGCCAGTGGATACAGGTAGTCAGGAAATTTACTCCAAGCCCCTCCGGAGCCAAGCATCTGCATTTTAACCCCTGTTTTATGTTTGCACCACTTTAGGGAATTCATCCCTTTATGAACAATAAAATTCCTGATGCTTTAAAAAAATAAATAAAAATATCCTTATGTTTCCTGTTTCAGACCCTATTTTAATTTCACGTGTTTGTAACATTTTATAACTACTGCAACCCCCCCCACACACACACGCAGACACACACGCAGACACACACACACAGATACACACACACAGATACATACAGACACACACAGAGATACACACAGACACCACACACACACGCAACGTGATTTAAATGAGTGCTCATTGTGCCTTTACCTTTAACTCACATAGTATTTTATACAGATATCTTATAGACTCCCATTATACGGATATACTGCTAAGTTATAGACTTATAATTGGTTTTGTGTGGCATCTACATTTTTGGATTCAGAGCATACAATTTAATTTCACTTGAGCATCAGTTTGATTGACAGGTTTGATTGACAGGTATATTTTAGTAGTAGTAGAAAAACAGGACAAGATAACTTGATGTAAAGGATGAACAAGGGCATTTTTGAGTGTCGTCTGTTTGAGACTGTGTTTGAAATCTGTAGCGACAACAGACGCGCTATATTATTGTTTATTATTATCGTTTGGGCTTTATTCGTTATTAAATAAGGTGTTTAGCAAGAGATTTTGGATTTGTAATGCATAAAGAAGGTCATCTCTGGGAAGTTTGTTGGCCGGTGACATCTTGCTGAGATCTTCATGGTTTATGGGGATGTTTTTTGAGCTGCAATCTTCCCAATCTCTGTTTTGGTGAATAAATCCGTTTGTCAATGAATGCTGCATTCATCCCTCTCTTTACCCTTTTCCCGCCAATCGCACGTTGGTTTACAAAGATGTACGCTGGCGTTCTTCTCTCTGCCACCGGTTAAAACCTGACTTTGTAGCTGGAGATTCGGGTAAAGTTTGTTTCTGTAAAGCACAGAAATAGAATTGTTCTATGAAACGAAACTCACAGCCGACAGAATGACCTCAATGTCCTCACCTTTGGTACCTGCTTTCCAAAAGTTCTGTCTCAACGGTTGGACGTTCCACGCGACCTCATATTGTCTTTTGGGAATAACTCGAGACTCTCTTGGAAGTAATCAGGTGAACAGAAAGCTTGTTTTCCTGTGGAAAAAGCTGTTCAGGTCTCTGGAAGCTTGGAACTTCCAGCAGGTTTATTAAAGTTTAGTAAACAGAAATGCGGCGTTCCCTTCGTGGTTTGACAGAGATGATTCAGACTCTTAATGCACCGCAGGTCCGGCCTTACGAGCGCCGCTGATTATCGTCGGGAGTTTTATTGACTGAGAAAAGTTTGTCTTTTAAACCCCAGATGGCAGGTGCAGTTTTTTTAGACAACGTTTTCAAATAAAACAAACGATTCCATGACCTCACCGTTTCTACTGATAAATTGGTGTTCATGGACGCATCAAACATGGGCCGTTTCTTCAGTCGTGCAGACTTGCGAAGTGACGTTATTTTCACACAGCAAACGACATGTAAACGGCCTCGGCCTGATTATTCTCAATCTGACAATCTTCCATTTAACTCTTTATAGATGGTAATATGAGCTTTGGCAGCCGTGCTCTGAGCGCTGCTAGGAGCGGTCTGTAAAATGCACTGTTACATAAATCCACATTCATGTGAAGTTCTTTCTTCTAATTGGCTAAGGTATTAAGAATCCCCGCTTGTAAATCAGTGCCGTACTTAAAATTAGTTGGGCTCTGGAATGAGGCAACGTCTGGTTGCTCATAAACTTGAACGTATCATGGCGGTGAGACTTCTCCGCGTGCGTACGAGATTCCCCGACTGCTTCTAACGTTCCCGATCTTTCACTGGATGTCACAAAACGTGTCAGATTTTAGCCTCTTAAGCCTACTGGTACAGCATAAACGTGGTAAATGCTAACTACGAAAAATAATATTTAAAATGGACCAAACTCTTTCGATTCTACGCTGCTTGTAACTGGATGGACATGGAGTGCTGTCGTCCATGGGTGCCTCTTGAAGGTTGCGTTTCTGGTGCTTGGGGGGGTTAAGCAAACAATAGGCGAATCATTTCATAAAAATCTATTCAACGTTAACTAAACAGAACTAATGTGTTTTGTAGGATGTGCCTGGTGCGAATGAAGCAGGAAGGCCGAGCTGGGAAATATATGTGTCGATACATCGTCCATTCGATGTGGGAAGACGTTCAGCAGCGTGGGAAAGTAATGGGAGTAAGTCCAGACTTTACCGATATATGGTTTTACCGTTCAGCCATGTGCGTCGCCGTCTATAGAGATAACAAATAAGTAATACCGCCCTCCGCAAATAATTTAATATACATCAGAGTAATCAATAGATTTTAGGCAGTTAGGAACATTTTTGTATTGTTTGCATGGTTATAATGTTGTCTTTTTTTTATGCCACAGCAACATTTTAGGGAAAAAAATATTTATTTTATATTCCACACATCTCATAATGTCAGCCACAGATGGACGTGCCCTGCATTCTTACATTAAAATTGTTTTAGGTACCCATTTAGTCCCTATAGAACAATCCTGATTACCGGCAGGGTAGATCCCAAAATGAACGGTTAGGTTATTAAAAAACGGACAGTATTTTAAAGTTTGTTTAAAAAAAAAAAAAAAAAAAAAAAAAGAAAATAACAATCAACACATAGATAACCGTCTTATAGGAAGATGGAATTTTGGAGGTTTTGATGTCTTTTTAGTGTTTAGATCCATTTCATATTCAAAATCTGTATAAAATGTTCTGTCCTTGATTTCTAAAAACACGTCTACTTTTGAAATTATTTTCTTTATTAACAAGTTTGCCTTCGTTCGTAACCCTCTTGGACGCATTGTATACGAGTCCAAGATTGATACAGCTGTGAAAACAAATTTTGGCCCCAGCTCCATCAGCTGGTATGGGCAGAGTCCAAGGAAACGTGTCAGCCGGCGGCCCTTAGGCTAATGAAGTGCGTTACTCTTACAGCTTTCCCACCAGATGTGTCTGCGGCCAAACGCTGCATTTTCTTTTTCTATACATTTTCCATTGCAACAAACTGTGACTAAACAGAAGTACACAAAATGGTATCTGTGCTGCGTTACGCCACATCTGCTTTAACTGTTCGCGTGCCGGCATCGCAATTGGTGTAAAATGTATGTAATTATGATAGTGTAATCCGAGCAAGCTTCTTAAATTAGGAGTAGCAGCGGTATTGGGAACATCGGAGGACGATGCTGAGAGAAACTCAAATAACCATCCAAAGTAACAGCATCATGCGCACGTCAGATGACTTTCTACAATATATGTCTAACAACCAACACTCAACTTCTTTGGTCGATCGTGGCGAGGCCTGTTCCGAGTGGAACCCGTCCTGTGAAACCGCTGGATGGCCCACCGTGCTGCGACTCAGTTTCAGGGTCTCGGCAATCTTCCTATAGCCGCGGCCTCATAAAGATATAATGAAATATTTATATTTATGTCCACAGTACTGGGATTTATTTCCCAAAATACCTTATTTGCATTAAGTGCATAATTCGCTCAATGCTTTGAAATATATTTAGAAAAAAACATTTTTTGAATTTGAACTCTTAGTTTAGACAGACTGTGAAGTATTTAAAGTAGTGTTTTTTGGGTTTTTTTTTGCAAAAATGTCTGTCTTTATGTATTAAAAAATAATTGCAATACTCCAAAGTGCAAACATGAATAGAAAATAACAGCCAAATATAAAAATAACACCATAGCTGCCAGGATGTTTGTGAATTTGTCTTCGTCCCCAATAACCGGGACGTTCATAACTTTCCTTCTCCTCTGGGAGGCGAGTCGGCCAGGAGTTGGGGTTCGTAGTTTCCCACTGCCTAGCTATATGATCTTCGCTGTGATGATTAAATGCAATATTAATCTTCCTACTTGGGATGTACTTTGTCAGGAAGTGTCAGGAGCGCCAACATAAAGGCTTCCGGTTTTTATGTTGTTACCAAATATTGATACACTGTACCCTTTTTAATAAAAAAAAGTACCAAAATGTATCTGATAGGCAGAGTAGGTGCCATCTAATTCTGCATTTCTGCTTAATTCCTACTGATCTAAAACGTTGACACAGAAAAGTTGTGTTTTCAGCTTCTTCACTTCACTATACATCATGAAGGTCCAACCCCAGTGAGCTTCTGCTGCAGGAAGAGCCTGGCTTGCCCTGTATAATGTATAGTTAAATCTGTTTAGTTATCCATGCTAGCTTTTTATGATGGCCGAGGCAGTCAGCGAATCTTCCATTGCTGTGGACTCAAGTGGGGTTCTTCTGGCTTCTAATGCTTGGACAATTTTGACTGCATGATGAGCTGAACTTGCTTGGCTCTAAGTCTTCTTCTGTAGAATCTTAGAAGAAATCTGTGCTTTTTTAATTGCTCCTGTATTGGGTATTTTTAGAAGCTGCCTCTAACTTTCCAATACCATCTATTACACCAATTTTGATAATAATTAGATAATAAGATTCTAGTCAAGAGTTGTCAACAGCGTAATTTGGACATTGAGATAACTAAGCTGCAAAAGCGATAAAGAGACGAAAAACATAAAAAAAAAAAGCTGGTCCTCAGTTTACCGAAGGGAAACTCGGCTTCATCAGGTTTTGGTGCAGCTAACAGAAAACCTCATGAGTTGCAGTAAAGTCCATCCTCCAATTCCCTTACAATGACAATGAGAACAGTGAGCCCGGCTTTCGGAGAAACTCCTTCGTTACAGACGTTTAGCGAGTCTCATCGGTATAACCGGCTAGGGGTAAGTTCCAGAGGTAGAGTCACATTAAGTAGAAAGTATTTCGAGCGAAATAAAATTGTAGGTGAATTACAACCAAGGAGTATCGTTACAGACGTAAGAAAGAATATCATTATCGTAAATGAATAGTCAAGTGTATGTCCTTCACCGACGTTTCTGGCCAATGTACACTGAACCTTTTTTCCTTACTTAGCAGCGATTGCAATATACTACAAATAAATGAGTTGGGTTTTTCCGAAATCTGGCAGCGAGTGAGGAGTAGAACCATGTTTTTTGGAAAAGATTAAGGAAAGTTGGCAGAATCTAGGGTAATCCTACACTATGTTGTCATTTTTGGCAAAATTAGCCGTAGAAAGTTGTGTTTTGTACCTTTCCTTTTTTGGCCCTTTCATTCATTTTTTTATATATTTTTTTTCTCTTTATTTTTTTTGTCAGGAATCAATCCATGACAAACCATGGCAAATGTGTAAGTTTGCATACATAGGAACATGTCTGAGGCAATTTTTATAGATGCTTAACATTGCTGCAATATGTTACTCTGATTGCTATTTTCAAACCCCCCCCCCTTAGAGTCCTGTCTGCCCCCCCTTTCTTAAAGATTGAGGGCAGAACCGGGGCAAAGCAATAATTTTTGTTCACTTCTAAAAGGTTACGGTAATAAAGAGACCCTTGTTAACATCAGAGAACATGGCAGCCAGAAGCTTTCATAGGCTTGTCATTGTTTATTTTATCTGTAATTTGGAACCTTCTGCGCTGTTAAAACATTGGCAAGGAATTAATTAACCACTGGTTTGCTTTACCTGCAAACAAACCTGTTCAAAAGCGAGTCTTCCTCTGCCCCTTTCATACTAACTGTAGGAGCGATCTCTAGAGTTGTTGTTTGGTGCTCAATGAAGCTCGGTTTTGTGGCCTCTTGAAAAAACGTATTTTAGTAATAATAATTTATGAAATCCGATACCAAATCCCATGGAACATTTTTGTTAAATACAGCAGCTCAGAGGGCAACAAATTTGGTTTGGTTCCAGGACCAGTTTTTGTTTTCCCAGTGATACTAACATCACACATATACTAACACACACAGTAACATACTAACACTGACACATACTTTTTTTGTATCTCCAGCTTTTATTAGCATAGGCTAGCTCTTCTCCCCCACGGTCCTCGCATGCTGCTTGTGTCTGAAATGAATTTTGAACAAGGGAGCATTTTACATGATTAAAAACTACTTCTGGGAAAGTCTTTGAGCTTAACCCCTTGACGACAATTGCACATCACAATAAAACAGGCCGTTAAGGACAATTGACGTGCCTGGCACGTCATGACTTTAAACGGGTGTAGAAAGCGATCTTTCTTCACCCAGACGGTGTTGCTGTAATGCCTTGATGTCAGGGCATTCAGCAACACTGAGATTAGCATCAGGGGCCATGATGGCCCCTCCCCGGAACGCCCGTTTTAGCAGAGTTTAGGAGGTGATCAATAATCTCCTCCTAAGCCTCAATGGTGTTGCTGAAATGCCTTGAGGTATTCAGCGACACCGAACACCCACCCCAGGACGCACTGTGACCGCTCCGGAGAGAAGTCGGAGAAAATGGGCAGTCTAGCCGGGCTGGATGGTTCTTATTTGCCGTCAAATTCTATGTTTCTGTGAATAGAGAACAAAGTTGGTAGCCAGCAGCAGTCAAATATTTTACTGGATGTAGCAAACCCAAACTATTAATATTTGTAGGAACCATTCAAGATTTTGAGCAGTATATGTTGTTTCTTGTTGTAAACTTAGGATGTTAGGAGAGAAATATGTATGTTCAATAATGAGATTTTTTTTGTTTGAAAGGGTAATCCATGAAGTGAAATCATTTCTATGGGATTCTATGGACCAGATCTTTAGGAAGGGCGAGTTAGAGGAAAAAATAAATGTCCTCATTCTGAAGTTTGATTACGGTTACCAAAAATGCTCTTACACCCAAGAAAAGGTTGCATGGACACGGAGGCATTTTGGAATTAAAGAAGCAATAGGCTTAGGAAGACATATTTTACTGAAAACATAATCGGTGAACTCATCCTGCATCTCTTGCCAGGGATGTCCCAGAGAGGTGAGGTGACACGGAGGACTCTCCCGAGTGAAGAGCAGGGTGGGATACATTGTTTTGAGGAACACATTGTTTAGGAATGTGATCTTTGAGCGCGCTTGAAGCGATCTATGTGGCGGGGTTTAGATAATCTCAGGAAATAATCGTTTCTTGTTTTGTAAGGATTGTATTGGGGGGGGGGCAGAAAATAAAACTTTTGAAGACCGAATAGATGTAGAACTTATTGCAAACCTTTAAAGTCATCTCTCAATGACCATTCCCAACCACCAATGCCTTTGGTCTCGAGGCACTGAGATAAAATGGAAATACTCTTTAACGTTGGGCTATATATATATTTATTTTATATTTAGTTATACAGAGATTCTGAGAACTGCAGCAGGCATTGGGTTGGCAAAGCTTCCCAAATCAATGTCATTTGGATCCCTACCTTGAACTAATTCTAGTACCATAATCATCAGGCTCCCCCGAAACCTCCAAACCCCTTTCCCCCAAAGTTCTTCAATAAAGCTGATAGCAGATCCGTCTTGCCGTGTGTTTGGCTTGCGATTAGGTCAGCTCGGTATACTGGTTCTTTGTTACCATGCAGCCCGAGTGTTTTTTTGGGTAACAGGTGCATTTTATATTAAATTCATATGACTGCTGTTAAAATCATGATCAGTAATGTCGCTGAACCCAAGCACAAGGAGAATTCTGCAAGGGAAAAATGGAACGTTGAATAATACGAATCCTAGAAAATCCGAGTGAAATCTCTTTTTTATGTGTATGGTCAGCTTGTTCAGTTATTCTCATTCAGGTGAACTTTTCAACTTTATCCAACAGTTTTAAAATTGAATCGCGTAGCTTATATCCTATTGCCATCTGTCAAGAGCGATTTCTGCCTTATATTTCCTTTGCCACGGGGGCCGCGGGAGTAAAGGCATTTTAAGATTTAGTAAAGAGGATGTAGAACTTCTATACAATAAAGGAACTATGCGTACATCAGAGACGTGACAAAATAAAATATAGCTATCAATGAGCTTTGGTAGCACAGAAATATAGCAAACCCTGATTCTTTGCACTAAAAGGAAAGGAAAATAGTTATCTTTGAAAACTTTATAGAAGCAATATATAAAAATTATGAAAAAAAGCCATGTGGATCGCTCTGCATTTTTTACGCAATCCATGTAAAATAATGACACGTGTCGCAGTGGTGTTAAACATGCATTCACACTCACACAGCACGTGTCTAAACGGGTGAGTAAGCTTAGCAGTCATCATAGCGGAGTGCGTGCAAAAAGTTATGAATCTATCGCTACGGTACATCTATGAGACATGCGCAAAGGGGCAAAAACGATTCGGACGCATTTTCTCGTTCGCCTTTGGTCCGTCTCGCTTCCTGCCGATACGTTTCGGCCAAAAAATAAAGGGCGATCTTAATTTTGGAAAGGAATTTGCCCAGATTTACTTCAAATTTCCTTATTTTTTCTGACAAACTAAAGTTTAAAGTACAGATTAAACAACGTTAGAGGAACAATTCCGTGTTGATCTGAGAATACCTATACCTCGCTCTCAAAGACCATCCTGGATTGGAAGTTTTTTTTTTGAAATCCAAGTGAGACGTTCCTTGGTTATCTGGCTTCACTCAACAGACTCATTGTGGGTCCACGCTACTCGAGTGTCTGGATGTGGACATCCTTATTGTGGGTCCACGCTACTCGAGTGTCTAGATGTGGACATCCTTATTGTGGAACAACGTTACTCGAGTGGTTTCTTTGTTGAGCAGGTTAAAGTAAGACACTGGAGTTTGAGCATCCCTCATTAAAAATACAGAGTAAGCACACTAAATATCTGTGTAAATTAAACATAATTATTGTATTATTTCATGATAAGTGCGGCAACAGAACAAGGGGCCTTGTGAAAATGATGTTCCCAAAGGACCCCGCATGATCCTTGGGATAGCCGTGCCTATGGAATTCTACTATAAAGGCTTTCTGTTAATTCTGTTTGCTAGAAATCCTGTTATGTAAGAAGAAAAAGTTAACATTTGGAGGCATTGTTGAAAAAAAATTTTACAATTGGTGTTTGGTCAGAAAAGACTGAAATAATGCTTCTGTGTCCTAGAAATTAGCAAATAACGATTAAAAATGTTGTCCTACACATATATCGACATTGCGCTGATTAAAAAAAATATCAATGGATCCCAATTCTTACCATGCCTCGCATGTGTTTGAAAACAAAAATGTTGCTTTAAGTTGTGTTTAAGTTGTACCTTTACGCACCAAAAGTGTGGACACCTTGTTAATAACCCTAGTTTAACGCGTTTTTCTTGAGTGATGGGAAAACAAGTGGCATAAACTCACACTTTGTTCAATGTGCCAAAGAAAAACATTTCACCTTGTAACAGCGCAGCTCTTGCTACTGTCCGTATTGACAGCCGTCGCGGAACTCCCAGGATGCTTTGCTAGTTTATGCTTCTACGGTCATCATGGAAGTCAGATAGACGGCCAAGTTAACGTCCGAAATATTTCCAAAAAAAGTACAAAAAAACCCAATGGGCACAAACTGAAAATGCAGAAGGGTTAAAGTTTTAATTCGGTAGATAGATAACGTGTAGGGAAGGGTTAATGTTTTAATTCGGTAGATGGAGAACGTGTAGGGAAGGGTTAATGTTTTAATTCGGTAGATGGATAGCGTGTAGGAAGGGTTAATGTTTATTCCAGTAGACGAATGGCGTGTGAAGGGTTACTTTTAATTGGTAGATGAATGGCGATGTACCAAGGAAGGGTTAAGATTTTAATTCGGTAGAATAGATGGCGTGTGGAAGGGTTGAAGTTTATTTCAGTAGATAGATAGCGTGTAGGGAAGGGTTAAGTTTTATTTCAGTGAATAGATAGCGTGTAGGACACTGGGTTAAAGATTTAATTGCGGTAGATGAATGGCGTGTAAAGGGAAGGGTTATCTTTATTTGATGAATGGGCGTATTATGGGAAGGTTAAAGTTTTATTTGGTTGTGAGAAGGGTTGTAATGTTTATTTGAGCAGAATAGATAAGCGTGTAGGAAGAGTTAAAGTTTAATTCGGTGATAGATGGCGTGTAAGGAAGGTTAATGTTTAATTGATGCAGATGGCGTGTAGGGAAGGGTTGTATGTTTTAATTTGATGATAAGCGTGTGAGAAGGGTTAAATTTAATTGGTGAATAGCGATGTAGAGGAAGGGTTAATGTTTCCTTCGGTAGATATAGATGGTATGGAAGGGTAATGTTTTTATTCGGTAGATAACGTGTAGAAAGTTATCCGACGATAGATAGCGTGTACAGGAAGGGTTAATGTTTAATTCGGTAGATAGCGTGTAGGGAAGGGTTAATGTTTTATTTGATTGAATATAGATAGCGTGTAGGGAAGGTTAAAGTTTTATTTCGGTAGATAGATGGCATTAACGCAAGGATGGAGTTAAGTTTTAATTTACGGTAGATAGATAGCGTCGAGAAGGGTTAATGTTTTATTTCGAGCAGATAGATAGCGTGTGGGAAGAATTAAAGTTTGTTGGTAGATAAATGGCGTGTAGGGAAGGTTAATGTTTATTTCGGTAGATGATAGCGTGTAGGGAAGGAGTTAAATTTTAGTTGAGTAGATAGATAAGCATTAACAGGAAGGGTTAATCTTTAATTAGGTAGATAAGCGTGGGAAGGGTTAATGTTTTGGTGGTGATAGCGTGTAGGAAGATTTAAGTTTAGTTGATGATAGCGTGTAGGAAGGGTTAATGTTTTATTTGATGAATATAGATGGCGTGTAGGAAGGAGTTAATGTTTAATTCGGTAGATGGCGATGTAGAAGATTAATGTTTTATTTCGGTACGAATAGATAGCGTGTAGGAAGGTTAATGTTTTAATTCGGTAGATAGCGTGTAGGGAAGGGTTAATGTTTTATTTCGGTAGATAGATAGCGTGTAGATTTGTAAAGCGATCGTTTCTCTGGACCGTTTGCCTTTCGCTTTGTTATATAGAATAAGAACTCGAATTAATGCAGCCAGTGTGTTTTTTTTTTTTATTTTCATTCTTTCTTAACGTTTGCCTGATGTACTTTTTTTTTCTTTTTTTTGCAATAAGTGTTAAGCAATTCTCAAGGTAACAATTTTATTATGTCATAAAAGTAGCATAGCAAATATATCGTAAGTCGCGGAATTTGTTTATTTAAAAACGGAGAGGTAATTTATTGAGTGTGCTACATGGAACCTGGTCTGCCTTATTAAAGCGAAGTAATACTGATTTACAACGTATTCCACCGAGGAAAAACATGTCCTGAGCCGCGCACAGAAAGATTCCCTCTGGTTGGTCAGACGTGACATCATTGTTTGCAGGCGCTATAAAAAATATAATTGAACCATCTGATAAATTGTAATCATAATAAGAACCTTCTAATGTGCCTTTTGTTAATTTATCAGGCCTTATTAAATATAGTAATAACCAGCAGTAAGTGGGACCTGGGATCTTTAGCCAGCTGTCTGTAGCTTGAGAACGTTAAATGATCCAATCCGTTGCTTTTATACGATGGAAAATTAATGGCTGTGTATACGAAACTTAATTACCTGATTATAATAGAAAAATAACTCCGCTAATACGCAAAGTCCCGGGGGATTTGTCATGCAAAGTAAACGTTAAATGCAGTTATAACATCAGACCTGCTTACTTTGTAGCAGTGGATACGGATATGCGTCTGTGCTCTGTTCTGAATTAATGTTCTTAAGGCCTGTATGGCGATATGTATAATAATATATATATATATAACAATATATATAATATATATAATAATATTTAAGGTTTTACATGGCAGGCATCCAATTGTGTTCGGTTCTCCATCCTTCGATTTCGTGAAGTCTGAGCGGTGTTTCTGTGTCTCTACCCAGATACTTACTGCTTGGTGCCTGGAACGTCATTTAGGAGGCTGAAGTGAGCGAGGGCTGAAGGGTTTAGATGTCCTGCTCAGTGGAAGCCATGAAAATATTATACAGACATTTATAGGAAAGGTAGTGGAAATCTTACAAAAAAAATTATTTTATGGTATTTTATGGTGTTATTTTCAATAAATAGTCTGACCTTAAATGAAGTATCAACTGGTTTTGTAACTCGAAGAGGCTCTCATGAATAATCCAATGGGTGGGCAGTAGGAAAGCTGTCAATCAATAGCCATACATTATAACACAACCCATAAGCAATTTGATAAACAGCCAATAGATAATACGGTACTTTCTCCAACCACGTTCTGGTTCCATTCCATTTGTATCTCTAGTGCCGATTTAAAAGCAGGAACAATTGTCGCACATTTATATAAAAGCAACTCAGGGGATCGAATATAAGCCTAGTGTCGCACCTATAGTTAAATGAAACCACATAAGTATAATGCTTAAGTAATGAAACGGTGCAAAAAGGAAAACTATTAACTATATAATAGGACTTAGTAATACTTTTATTCAAATCCAATAAATAAAATATCCAAACACAAAACAGAGAGTTCTAGGCTGCGCTGTCCCATATAAATTGGAACATTTGCCAGTAAAGAGAAATGACTTTTGGGATTGACAATCTCTTCCTTGCCACAAAGATTTTATTGTAAATATAAAAATTCAATACAATATGGCTGTTCTTGTGGCTCTTTTTATTTTAATGCAAAGTATTGCTCGTCGGAATTAAAGGTATAACAGCAGTATATTTCATTTCAGCCAAGGAATCGCAGTTTGCTTCTATGGTTTATCAAAGCTAATAAAGGCATTATTGAAGAAAAGAGGTTTTGTGATGATAAAAATGTCCGCGTTCCCAGCGCTTGGAAGCAGATTTTTCCAAGTGTTATTGAAGAAACTTGTAAGGCTGCCAAAGACTCCTATCTACAAGGCACGAGTCTGTCTTACCTTCCCCATATATCTTTACTTGTAACAAAACGATATACCCCATAGGAAGAGAACTGTATAAAGTGCTTCTGTTTGAGAGTCTTGGCCAGATATCGTATATTACCCGCGGAAGGAAATCCATCCAGTTGTGACACACTCCATTACCCGTAGCAGCATGCGCGTGATTATAACGCACCGCACACCGGCCGTTCTTATGTCATGGAAAGGAAATATTGTTTTCATCTTTCCTCTTTGAAACTTAATTGCAATTTCTGTCCTCTAGAATTCCACGCATTATGCAACGCGATCTACTTAGAGTAGCCGTCCGTCTCCAAAAGATATATTCATGCTAATAAAACAGTAAGGTCCTCCGAGATGAATTTCTCTATTTCCAGCACTCAGTCAATGCTTTGATTTCCTTTGTTTTTTTTTCTGGGGCTCTCAAACACGAAATTGTGCTTTTTTTTTTATGTACGAGCTTCATGCTGTTAAGTAAGACTCCAAATATTGGCTCGACGGCCCGTAATGGACAGGCATAGAGTTGTCAGGCTGGAAGGGTGGCCCCAGTGGATTTTTTCACACAAACTTTCTATACATTAAATAAATGTTGAAAAGATTTATTGAATTATAAATGTTCTGTGCCGTGTAATAAGAAAATGTATAGCATTACTTATGTTCTCTCTAATGTGTGATATGGCTGCCAGCGAGACGGCCCTGCTCGTTGACCAAAAGCCAAAGACTATGCTGACAAGAACCCCTTATTGTGACTACATATAGCTAAAACGGCAGCAATATTAAGCTCCAAAGCTCAGGTTGGGCCCCCGGTGTGCTGCGTGACTGGGAGACGGAGGATATGTCTCTATCACACGTCCAATATACATCACCCAGGGGTGGTTAAAGCTGGGTTTTTGCTAAGGATGCTCCGCTTTACGGTCAGTGTCCTTTCCTGAC
>VKOC01000010.1:1569900-1591469 GCA_009364415.1 Spea multiplicata
AAAAATAGGGTTAAATAGAAAAGTCTTTGTTTGAAACAGATTTTTGATAATGATTTCAATTTTGCTTTTCTCACTAAATATAATACCAAGGCATTTGAAATTAAAAAATTAAACCTAGTGTTACTCACAATACGATATCTCTAAAATTGTAGAAAATACTTCCCTTTTAAGAATTTCCTCCTATACTGGAAATGTTCCATTGAAACACGTAAAAGAACATAAAAAGTATTTCTTATAAATCTTTCAATTGTGTATATATTCCAAAAACACGCATGCACTTTGAAGCAGCTTTATGGAGCAATGTAGGAGAAAATCCGTAAATGGGAAGTATTTTCTACGTAGTTGTGTCTATTGTATTGTTGCGCAGAACTTTGTTTATTTGAGTTCATGTTTAATTGTGTTTGTGTTAATATCGGTGTTTGCTCTGGTTTACAGCCACATTTTGTGATTGGAATCCCCAATTTGTTTTTGTGATTGTAGATTTCAGGTCTTAAAAACTTATACAATAAATTCTAGTTTTTTAATGCTTTCTCCATTTTTGTGGCTTCGGGGGCCAGTGATGATTACGGACACTGCGTCCCTTAGAGATCATGGATTGAGGTCCTTGTGTATTCGTTCAGTAGAGTTGTTATATGTAATGTGTCTGTGTTCGGAGGCTTATCATCCTATTGTTCTTCCTGCCCTTGCCACACTAGCCGATATTTCATGATATCATCACGTTCAATGACGACATCGCGTTTGGATGTCGATGAATGCGTTAGTGGACTCGATCTTTGACAAATGTAGCTTCGACTCACGGGCCAGGCTTGGCTCATTTGCTCAATTAAATAAAACACCAACACACAAGATGGGTTTGAAAAGGCCACAGCCGTTTTATTTAACAGTCATTGTCCTGTAAAACCTGAAATAATAAACATAGATGCGTTAACAGAGACAATGACGTAACCAAAACCAACCTAGCTTGCCAAGTTATCCAGGTACCATACCACACACCAATTTTGGGAGGGGACATACCAGGATGCCCCAACCCGGACCTGAGGTTCCGAGCACCACTCCTTGCAAGGAACCTCCCACCGGTTATGACCACCAATGATCATACCACCACATTAACCCCTTGGATACCTGGCAAGCTACCGCCCACGACTGTGACTAATGCAGCAACACCATACCACACACCAATTTGGGAGGGGACATACCAGGATGCCCCAACCCGGACCCGAGGTTCCGAGCACCACTCCTTGCAAGGAACCTCCCACTGGTTATGACCACCTAGGATCATACCACCACATTAACCCCTTGGATACCTGGCAAGCTACCGCTCACGACTGTGACTAATGCAGCAACACCACTCCACAAACAACCACATAAGGGGAGGGAGGGTAGGACAAACACCACCAGGTAAGGTTAAACAAAATGGATCCTTACCCCTGTGATCACCAAACTTAAATATCCTCCTACCAAAACTCCTCCCCTAAAATCCACAATTCCTGCCTTAGCCTCAGCACTCTGTCAGGGCCCACTCTAGTCCATTCTGGCCCCCGTGCGCTTCATTCTGCTTAGAAGTAGACTCTCCCAGCGGCGGACATATAACCGTATTACAGACACACTACTTTTTTTTCCTCTCAATGAAGCTGGGTATATAAGACCGGCATAATGGAAGATCTGGACCATCGGCTTTCTACTACTTTTGAGATTGTTTGAGACTTTTTGGGGGTTATCGGAGACACTGAAAGATATCTGTTTATGGTGGTCCAGGGAGACCATTATTTGCCTCAGTATCTATAAGTGTCCCAGATCTGGGTCTTGGTTGTTGCTGTGAATCTGCGCCATTGGTGTTTCTTCTTCATACTTTTAGAATCGAGAATTCTAGTAAAGCTTTTTTATACATAATTGGTTTGTGTTTTTTTTTTACACTTTACTATATTACTTGTTTGGTTTTTCTCTCTTTTCACATATGAGCTGCAATTTCTAGACTTTATGGTGGGCCGAGCGGCTGCTCAACCGTAGAGTAGTCAAATTGTCTATCTCAACAGACGAAGAGCCTGAACTCATTTTCAGTAGCGACGAAGCTTGAATAAATGAAGACTCAAAATTACAACTAAAGATAAATGCTAGAAATGTATAACAGAAACCCCTAGAAATGTGTCTGTGGTGGTGGGGGATACCCATAGGTCTAGGTTAAAACCTAATGTTGATTTTCCTATTTAGTTTTCCCTTTTACAAACAGTTTAAGGTTTGTAAGTTTGAATTCTGAATTGTATAATCTGACTTTAAACGAGTCTCCATATAAATGTTTGTTTACTCCAACTCTGATCCTTAAATAAGGTCATCTACTGGGTTTGACTATCTACTGTAAGAGCTTTGCACTGCATGAATGACCCACACAACCCAAAACCCTGGTCCTCCTGAACACTATTGGGTATTCTTTCAACAACAAAAAAAAAGACAAAATGTGTTTAAGACTTGGAGGAAAAACATAAAGAGACTTAGGATCCTAATTGGATATATAACTTTTCTGCATGTTCTTATATTAAGTACAAGCCAACTGGCGGCTATAATAGAAAGAGAACTGACTCTGGCTTTTTGGGCAATCAGGTTCCCTGTAACGTCAGCATTCCATGGGCCAGTTAAAAGGAACATCACCGATCTCCTCAACTGGTCCATTAATACTATGGAAGACCATAGTTCATAGACCATAGTCAGCACAGCCCCCATTACTTACTTCCGCCAGCCCACACCAGGATGTGACTTCATACCCTGGCTCTCAACATTGAGAAGAACAAGGGCATCCACCAACCCTCTGAAGGGGGTACCAGTGTCACCGCCCCTGGGTTAGGCAGAAGATAAATACAGCACTATCACACATACACAACCCATGACCACTGACACATATCACACACACCCTCGTACCTTGCCTGGACCCTGCCACTGTCCAAGCCGCTGTTCTATAATCCGAGGTGTCCCAGAATTTCGGTCAATACGGTCATGCCGGTCCAGGTAGGGCCTGCCCAGTTGGAAGAATTAGGACCGACTCTGGGAAATCGGTCTTCTGCCCTTTCTGCGGCTAGCAGACAGATCCCGAACT
This sequence comes from Spea multiplicata, assembly GCA_009364415.1. Taxonomy (NCBI): domain Eukaryota; kingdom Metazoa; phylum Chordata; class Amphibia; order Anura; family Pelobatidae; genus Spea; species Spea multiplicata. The sequence continues at coordinate 1,572,986 of VKOC01000010.1, forward strand.
TTTGAAGCATATGACACCCAAGAAGCAGAAATTTTCCAGAACTCATCTAATTACCATCATTCCATAAAATATGCATCGGTTAGTTGAGTTTAGTGATTATGCATGTCTCATATACCCAATAAAAAAATGTAATTATGACCTTCCTAAAGTAATTATAATATTGCCTTTAAACATTAATTTGTTCTACTCTGATTTCTGCTATGTAAGTTATGATGTGCAATCAATATGTTTCTGTTCAGTAGACTATGATTGGGTTCTTCGCATACAGACTATACTCGGCTCTGATTGACCGCAAAGGAATATTGATTTCATTAATATCTGAAAACGTTTCAAATATAGCCGCACTATTTGGATTTCAATTAAATCGGTAATTGCTGTAACGGTTTTGTTGAGACGTTTGCACCCAATAAACACGTAGCAGCTTGACATACAACGCTAGTTTAATTCTGATTTGGTGTGCCTTTTTACTTTGTGACAGGAAGTGATGTCATGTTTCCTTCTTCGTTTTCCAAAATCCTCCATTTTATAGAAAATAGGACCCGTGGAATGGTGTTTACAAATTAGAATAAGCAATATACTGTATATGTACCAGAAGACCAACCATAGGCGTATACCCATACCATGGGAGCTTTCATTCTAACCTCATAATCTGCGTGATAATCTTCGTAATAACAAAATGTTTTGAGCGGTTACAGTAGAAATGGTAACGGCATAAAACATAACTGTCATTCCTTTAATCCTTTCTCCAAGACATTACTAAATCATGGCAGATCAAAGTCACGTTTGGAAGTTGTATTCTTTATATCTATATTCCAGTATATGGCAGAGGAGGCTCCTGCCGGCGACTAATAGAGTTGCTCGTACGGACCTTTAAAATCCTGGCGCCAAAGCTGCTGCGTAGTGCGCACCCCGCTAACCCTGTCCACAAAAAACGAAGACAAACACGAAGACTGTACATGAATACTCGTCCGAATCAAACACAGGAATGGGCGAACATTTGTGGAATACGAAGATTTTTTCCCCTACGAAGACATTGGCCGGCGCCCAAGTCTAATACATTGTTGACTGTTTATATATTTTTCAGGTTGTAGAACACTGTGATGTTCTCATATCCAGTCAATCCCCAAGAGGGACACTTGGGAGCTATGACCCTGGAAGAGCGAGTGTTAATAAGTTTATACCTCGGAATTCTGACACTTTCGATATATTTCAGTCATTATCTCTTGCATGAATAGAAGCTCGCATATAGCTCGCTCTGTATGCATGCTGCGGTCCTCACCATCTGCGGCGTGTCACATCACATCACTCGGGATTTATGAACGTTTTTAGATCCCTCAATGAAATCTATTGACAAACGCCACATCCTGGTATCACAGCGCATGTTTTTTTAATATTCCGGTTCTTCAAGGGACTTGTTGATAAGCAGTGGGGGTGATTCTACGGGGCACACATTTCCCAGAATAATTACTTTTTTCTTTTTTTTTTCTTTTCAAGGGTTTGGATTGTTTCGGGAAACAAAAGACAATTGTCTACTACTGTTTTTATAACAATAATATCTTCATTTTGCATTCATGACGTTCTATTGTATCTGACAGAATTCAACAATCTCATTATTCATTGGTTGACAGCGCCCCCCCTTTGCTTGTGTCAAATATAAATGGGATATTAAGAAATTGGGGACAACCTAAAAGATGAGCCTCAATGATTTATAACTAAACCAAAAAAATGAAAGGAACAGTCTAGTTCATTAATTTTTTTAGGCACAAATTAGAATGCCTTTTGCAGAAGACTTCAATGCACTTTACTGCACACAAATTGGCGCATGCATTATTTAGTTATTGGAGGTTTTGGTCTCATTTTACTTCCACCCTGGTCTACCTCCACTCACGCGCTCTATAACAGTCCGTCTGAAGTGAATGGGAACGGAGCCTCCGTTGGAACGATGGGTGTAAAGGTAGCCTCCTGTGTGCATGTTGACCATGAAAGTCCAACTTTCAAAGATTGCATTACTACCCCACCAAGGGTCCTACACATGCTATGTCTGGAGGAGACTTAGTTATACTGTACAAAGTTTACTTGTATGCTGAAATACACTTGAAAAACATCTTAAAAAGCACAGAGTAGTTTTAAAAAAAGGTTGGCTTTACATGACACGTTCTACATATGGAGTGCCAGCAGATTCTGTATCATATAACATAACATACAGATGTTTTCCTACACTAATGATTAATTTTACCCCTTCAAGACCGGGACGTACCTGGTGCTTCCTGGTCACGTGTCATCAGCAGACCGGGACATACCAGGTAGGTCATCGATGATACGCAAGGGGATGGCTGCTACTGACCGCTGGGTGACCCCAGCGATCCGTGGCAGCCAATTCCCCTCAATAGGAAATTTAAATGTGTACGCCGTCTTCAAGCGAAGACACAGAGGTCTCGAAGGGGTTAAAATTTTCTATTTCTTCCAAATCCTGCAAGCGACTTGAGTCATCTGCAATCTTCTCATAATCAACCTTACTGTCGTCATCTTTTTTTCTTTTTGGTGGAGTGTCAAAGCACATGATTCATTTCTTTCTTATGCATTGTTCCATCTGGTTGGTCGACCATGTTCTGCATCTCCTTTGGCCTTCCCGCCCATTCGATGGACATGCAAAGCCCAATCTTCCACCCCCTTCAAGGTTTGGTCTACAGCTACCAGGATCTTCTGCCACTGTTTGGTTGTGGAGTCCAAGATGACTTCATGGGACATGTGCAGGGAAAAACCCTTATCAGACACCCACAGGTGATAAAAGGAGCCAAAAGTCCTTGCCATGGCCGTAACCAAATAGTCGGCCATCTTTAGGGGGGGACTGAGAAAGGCTGTAGGGTGAAAGACAGCATTGAAATGTCACCAAATGACTGAGCACCAGGGCATGAGTAGAATATTTTAACTGTATTAGTAGCCGTCAAACACATTTGCTCTGTACTGTATACTAATATGGGATGAATTTTCCTATAGACTAGTGTGGAAAAACACACAATTTATTCCGTTCTTTGTCCCCAAACAGACACTGTTTTATGAGACCGATACACACCTCTTAAAATATAGAATTGCTCCATATAATAGTCTTGTACAGCACAGAATTCGTTAGCTATATATGAATAAATGAACAGTTTATTATGTGCTTTTTTGTGAATTTAACTTTGAATTAACAGAGCGGATACTTTTTTTTTTTTTACCCATTATCAGTGTTTTTTTTAGAGGAAATTGCGGTTTAGAGATTCCTCCTGTTCTCTGTTATAAATAGGTATGAAGCATCGTTCATGTTTTTCACAGCTATATTTAGACCGACATGCAAATGAAGCGGCGTTATCTCCCGGGAATTGGTAATGGCACATTCAATTTCAGGGATTCTGCAGCCATTGGAATGAATGCGAATTATTACAGGTCAAGGATTAAGAAGGTTAAATAACACACAGCACCCTCGGAGCAACTTGGCGCTCTCTCTGCCTGGACAAACTCATAAAAGATAAAATAAATGATAAGCAAAACCAAATGGAGAACAGAGATATGAGGTTAGCCATGACATGGCCACCAGACCATCAGAAGGAGATCTGATCAAGAGAACCTCAGGGCAGGATGGGAATAGTCAAGGACCATAGAACCCTAATAGATCCCTATTAACTAAATGTAAAGGACAAAGGATCAACCAAGACCCCAAAATGTAAACCTTGAGACCTGCGTGTCATTTATGCTAACATCTACAAGGAGCTTTGAGATCATCTCCATTACCTGGCTGTTGTCCTATTTCCAAAGCAGCGTACACATTTCCATCAAACACATCTCCTACTCAGCCGTGAACATGCATGGAGGCTCACAGCCAGCTACAGTGCTGGATCCCCCTGTGCACATGCGCTCAATGGGTTCCACTGAATTTCAACGACAGTGATTGAGTATTTCTAGCAGCCCACACGGGCATTGATCATGGAGAACGGATGGGGCAGTAGAACTCTGGAGCTACAGCGTTTTCTGTTTTAGATAAAGGATGCGTTCATCATTGCTAGCGGGTTTGAGACAGTAGATTGTCCCTTTAATGATATTTCAGCATCCCATTTAGATCAATTTTGGTTGCTGCCATTAGTGAATCAATACAACCAAATTGTTGATGGACTATGAACGGGTTAATATTTAATAGCCTCAGTGTCTGCTCATTAAGCAAGTTCCAAGGAATGAATTACAACCATGTCACCCTCCGGGGTCTTCGAACACAACAATGGCGCAGCGGGGAAACAAAACACACAATTGGTAAATGCCGGTCTTTACTACACCATGGGGAGTTTTATTAAAAGAGCTCCAACTGCATGCGCAGATATAAAACGGAACCACGAGCATTGATACATCTGCCCGGTGTGATTGCGAGATCGTCATTTACAATATGGCGGATAATTCAATGGGAGAAGGGTTTGGCCGACACAAACCGACAAATATTCGTATTCATTCGGTAGAGCAATACTATACTGCATACTATAATAAATATATATTTTTACACTAGGCCCACATTTTAATATGTTCTGCTAAAAAAAATGAATTGAAACTGCAGTAAAGTCAGTATTTTCTCTTCCAAGACTCCGTCTTACTTTTAAATGGATAAACTGGCCTGATGTTTTCCAATTAAAGATTTAATTAACCAATACAGATGCTAATGTTAATCCCTGGTGACTCTCATTCTTTAGCGTCAATCATCCGATGTGTTCCGCTCGCTCCAGCCCTATGTAAGTTTTAATTACAGCCAAACTCCACCAAGCTGGGCTACATTTACCAAGAGCAAAGTTACTTAACGTAGAGCAGTCACCATGGAAACCATCAGGTTCCCGACGATTGATATCCTATGCAAATGTGACACTTTGCCCCAGATTGTATCAAGGCTTCCAGGAGCTCTGATCCAGGATCCACACAAAAGAAATCAATAAAGAAAATAAAAAACATTATAAAAAAGTTAGGTGGCTCCCATTCCAAGCCCACAACTTACATGCGTGTGGTTTTGGGTTTTATTTTCGATGGGTCTCACCAGTTAGGAACATTCTGATAGATGTCCAGCTTTCTCCACCACATTGTTCCATGTCCTTGACCAAAAACATGTGTCAGGTCATTGGCATTAATGGCCACCATGGGCCTCCTTTTTTAAAAATGACATTATGGATTTTTTTTGTAAATATAAAGGTTTTTTTTTTACACGTTTAACTTTTTTTATATAAACATTATCTGTACTGTTTTTAGGTATTAGAAAAGGGGTTGATCTATAAGGGTTATTGGTTAGCCTTATAGAGGTGGCACATGCGTTATTACAGCCATCAATCTCTATTTAGGTCCATACCACTTAGCCCCATTTTTTTGCTAAGGTATATAGATCTTTATTTTAGTGGCCTATAGTGTTTGTGAATCACTGTATATATATATATTTTTTATCACTTGCATATACTTACACTAGTATTCGGAACCTTGCTTTTGATATTCAGGGCAACCCCTTAGGATTTAAATGACCATTGAGTGACACTACAGTGTTGGTTAGAGACGTGGCTGGGATTTTTCACTTTAGTGACCAATATTTAGAAGAATACTTTATTTGATTTCCATAATTTCCCTTAAACACACATTTTCTGCCCTTTCTATACACTTTTTAGGGCTGTAGAACACTATGACACACCAATATCCCAAAAACAGTCCATTGTGGATTTCCCCTCCATTTCCATGAAGTCTGATATGTAGTTCTTTGTTTATTTCCCTTTCTGGCCAGAAGGCCAGCTGGAAGACTGGATCTTCTTGACCCCCTACTGGAACCTTCAAGATGATACGGCAGCCAAAAGCCCAGCCACCTCAAAAGGGCAATATTTCAGGATTTTTTATATATTTTTTTTTTTAAATAAATCCATCTTCTGTCCGCCAAAAAAGGAAGGGCTGGTAGGGTAGAAAGATAAAAAAGTGATTTCTAGAAGGGTCAAGAACCCCTAAACCATCCAAAATGTGGAATGCCACCAGGCGGGAGAATTCCTCCCTGGGGGTGGCTCAGGACCACCTTGGGTAGATGAACAAAAATGTCCCCCTCTAACAGGGCCAAAGGGCTGAGAAACTGTGATTTCAAAATGTCCGTTCTATTTATTATTTTTCTTACACACTTTTCGGCCACCTGCTCTTCAAATTTCATGGCTTTTTGTAGTGGAAATCTGGTGCAAATCTGCGATTTCTTAATATGTTTGAATGATAATTTATGGAATTAGCCTCAAATTATATTCCCTTTAAATTTTTAATCCCATTTTTTGTGCCTTATGGACGATCACATTTTTTTTATGTGAAAGCAAACTAATAAAAGTAACATTTTATTAATATTTGGCAGGATTACCATATTCTCAGTATTTCTTGTAATATTCTACGGATAAACTCCATAAAAGGAGAACCCATTTTTTTCCCCCCTATCTTGAATTAAATTTGTGTTTGAAGAGACAAGAAAGTCAACGCAGGAAGGTCATAGAAATCATTCAAGGAATAATAAGACGGGTTAGGTAAATTGATAGTGGCCGTCGCCATTACATATTGCATGCACAGTGTAAACATCCACTTCTCTGCTGGTTTTCTGCGCAGCTGGACACGAACGCGTTTAATGGCGGTTCTTCATACATCCTAGAGCCATCTATTCAGATTCCATGTTTGGAGGGACGGATTTATTTGCAGAATAATTTAGTATTCATACTTTGGAATCTTTTAAATGTAAATTGTAGTGTAATATGTTGTACTTGGCTTTTCCTGCACCCACCTTGTGTTCCGGCTTCACCCCATCTTACAGAGCCTTTAGCGAGAGTGGCTGGAGGAAATAGCCAACAAGTTGAATTCAGAACATAGCAACACAATACAGAATTAACACAAAATGTGTCAAATCCTTTATACAGCAATAGCAGAGTGGGATCTAATTTGCCGTTTTTGAAAATATCCACTTGGAAGCCTTTAAAATACCGTAATTTTATTTGCCCTATACAGTGTATGTTTTGGGCGAGCTTTCAAAAGTATTCACCCTGTATTCTAAATGAATCTTAATGGGGGGGGGGAGAATTGGACTACGATTGTGTTATCCAACTAACAGCCGGGTACACCCCTGGAGCCTTGTTCTGCGCCATGCAAACAGTTGGACGTTTTGCAAAGCGCGTCAAGTGAAATCAGGATGAACACCCTATTCCTAATGGGACATAGGGAACGAGGATTAATGTTTGTTCCAGGTATTTAAGCTCTCCAATTTCAACACGGTCTCATTCATAGAAGCGGTAAAAAAAAAGCCACGCTGAGAGCTAGAAGCCTTTCAGGTAGATGGCAAATTCATAGAAACCATTTAATTGGAAACCAATGGAAAGCGTGGGTGGCTGTTTTAGCCCAGGCGGAGGCTAGCAGTAGGGTACCAAGCCTCATGTTTTTATACCTAAAGAAAATAGTGCAGTTTATTATTTTCATTAAAAAAGGACTTTCAGATACCCAAGCTCTAGAATTATTAAACGGTTTGTACGCATTTTAAATATATTGCTGGTATTCTTGCCTAGAGCCCACTGCCCATAGGAGTCAGGAGAAGATCAGCCTGGGTAGAGAAGGCCAGGGGGTATGGGTTCTTTACCCACCAGGTGGGCCAATGTAGTAAATGCTATCCCACAGAGATCAAAGGCTACCTCCTGTAATGCCCAGGGTCTACAAGGCAAATCCAGATACTTCCCAGGTATGAAGGTATTGGTTTATTTAAAGCGATAGGTCCTCCTTAATCTCATGGCAATATATTAAAACGTTTTTCATAGTTAACTGGCCTTTATGGTAGGCCATGATCATCTAAATATCTTCTTCTACAGAGGAACAAGCAGGAACGTGATCGACCCTTGAGTCAGAGTTAATGTGCCACTAAGCTTGACTTGGTGAGCCATGCACATGCCAAGACAGAAACAGGACGGCCATTGACCAAAGTGTGGCACCAGAAATAGGAGGAAACAAAGAAAGTTGTTGACAAAAAAAATCAAGACAAGAGGTTAAATCTGACATATTTCTCCTCTTTTTATAAGCCAGAGCTAGCCAAGCCTGGTTAGACCCACAACCACGGGAGAGATTGCACCTTTTGGCCTGGGGGGTATGTACAGCCAAGTAGGGCCCATTGCAAACAGCCATGTACATATTACATATCCTCTCACTTGCCCCCAAACTGTCTCTATAGCACATAGTACCGCTCTATCGGTGCAGCTGAACACTCGTCTCCCACAGCTGGATTGCTAAACGTCATGCTGGGCCAGCCCTGCTTGAAGAAATCAGACCCTACATGATTATTAATGGACCCCCCGTGCTCCAGCATGCCCAACCACACCAATCCCCCTTTTGTGATTTCTTTTAAGCAAATTCTTTTCCATTGGAATACTTTTTTTTTTTTTCACGAGACACACTTTTTCCTAACACCAGGGGTTTAATGAATGTGCTTGATTAGTAATGAGAATCGATCGCCATTAAAAATTACGGAAAGTATATTTATTCCATAATTGTAATACATTAACTTTGTGACATGGGAAAATCTTTATTGAGGCTAATGTTATATATATATATTAATATGAATGCAGGAGTTGGGTTTTTTATTTTATCTGTGAATTGCAACTTTTGGACACAAAACTGCTTGATTTTCATTTTATATGTCAAGAAATCTAGCAATCAGTGACAAAATAAATTCATTCTTTTGTTCACTGCACACGCATTATAAACACCATCCTAAGGCGTGATTTTTGAATGCATTATCAAGTTGTATTTTTTATTTAAAAGAAAAAAAACCATTTTGTAAGGCATTGTGTCATTCTGCATACATCTTAAAACTACACTATTTTACAATTCATCTTACAAATAAAATATGATATAAAGTATCAAATATTTTTATTTCATTTTTTTTTTTACATGTCAGCTACTATTATGTGGCACAAAACTGATTTATTGAACAATAAATTTTAAAGAAAAATGTTTGGTTCAATCAGAGTGGAAATATTATACATCGCGCCCTCCGCTATTTGCGAAGTAGAATGCATATAACTGACAGAATACTGCACTTTTTGATACTTTAAAGTAAATTGGCGATATTATTATGTCTCTCCCCATAGCATGTTATCATTATTGTTATAAAAATCAGCTATTTTCAAACACAGGAAAAGTTCAGTGCTCCATAAAAGGAATAAATAAGGACCCATATGCTTGTTATTACTGTAATTTATACTATATAGAAAAACAGGAACGGTAAGAGATATTTTTCTCTGGCAGTTGATGTCGGGAATCTCTGGCCCTTGGTAGTAACTTGCTGATGTGAGTTTGGCCGTCAGTGTAGGATGTGAGCCTCTGTTATATGATATATTATACAGTAAGTTGAGAACATTATTCCACAAGGCGACCAGCCGTTGTAGATATAGCAGTTGAAGGTTACTGCTGTGCCAAGGGTGGTAAGATGGTCAGGGCTGGCCAAGGCTCCACCATTGGGCCCCCAAGCCTGCTGTTGCATCTGTCTATTTTTATGTGTTGACCCATGATGGTTCTTGCTCGTTCATGCAGCATTCTCACCGTCACACATACACACAACAGGGGTTCCCAGGATGCAGGTGTTGTAGGCTCCTAAGGGAACTCTGGACCTGGGACAAGCTGCCTTGTTTTAAAGATGGCCTTGAAGATGGTACACGATCCACAATAGAATGTCCCAGTTATAAGGATCTCCTCCGATGAGTACTGGTAGATCAATGAGCCACCTGTTCTCAGATGAGGAGAAAATCCCATCTACATGCAGGTGATGTTGCTTTCCTCCATGGTCTCCAAGGTCCAGATGCATAAAGCAGAAAATGTGTTGGACGGTTGTTAAATGTGAAAACTCACACTGATGACTTTGGGTCATGTTTCTAAAGAATAATTCCGGGGCAAAGTTCTTAATGTCAAATAGTCTCTATGGAAACAACTGGAATGTTTCTGCTGATTACTCCAAATTGAACAATTGACCCCAGAATTGAGCATACAGGTCAGAGAGGGACTTACAAAGCTGTTGAATAAGGTGATGCTGTGACGTGTAGAGGAGAGGACAGGAACGATATTGTGGATTAAAGGTCAAATTTGATCAGGATTGACGATTTCATTACTGTTAGAGGCGCAGCATTGTGTTACATCCTAGGAACCAATACCTATAGAGCCTTAAAGTAGAGGAGAACATCATGAACAATGCAGTTCTTATACGTCCTGGTCACCAGCAGGTTACATGTCCAGGGGTAAGGAAGTCCATAATGATCTTGTTAGAGAGGGACATGCTCGTTTCTCGTGTATAGGAATGCTAAACTCATAGACCCTGCTAGTGGCAGAGTTTCCCGATGCTCCGTGAGAAATTAATAGAAGGAGAGATTAGGAGGGAGGGAGAATGTGAGCACAGAGGGAGGAGGGTGATATAATGGGACCGGTACGTCTGAAGTGGTGGTAACAGCATTCAATAGAGGAGAGGGGAACAGATGCTGGAATACTGCATCAGATACTCAACAGGGACAGCAAATGAAGAATTACCGTATCATATACCGGGAATATGATCTGCTTGCATTATCATACTAATCATGGATTGAACCTGCTAGATACTCTGTAACTTATTTCGCTCTATATAACAAATACGGTCGTATAGGATTAACCAGGGAGAAAAATAACTTGGACCTGCAGACTGTCTCCTGGTTAGTGCGACCCGTCATGAATATGTGGAAACTGGATAAGAAATAAGTGCTTGCAACAGGTCCAAGGCTCGCTGGACAATAAATCGGTCAAGAGAAAGCTTAAGATCCAACGATGAGCTCTCCGATCCTCCTGCCTATTTCCCTGCCTTCCGAAAGCAGAACGAGGGTGCAGATTCCATTACTGCTTTTCCTGCTTTGCCTCAGAACCGTAAGTATTTATTTATCAAGGTATCCATGCGAAGTTTATTATTTTTATTATAAAAATGTTTTATTTGTTCTAAGTTATGGGGCTAGAAAACTATATTGACATTGGTTTTCTTAAAGGGGCATTGGCAGGTTCAGAAACTTTAGATTTCACTTTTCCCTTTCATTTATCTTTTTTTATTTTATGATTCCCCCTTTTTATTAAAATCCCACAATTTTAATTGTACTGCCCTGTTGCTTGTAATTTCTTCTCTGCCGCTTTAAAAAGCACAGTAGGACTCTTACTGGACTCTTGATCCTTTTGTCATGTGTGTACGGCAGTAGATGATGAGTTAATCTGTTCTGACTGTATGACACAGAAAGGATTAATCGCCGCTTATTAAACCCTTTCTTTCTGAAAGCCAAGATCCTGATGTGTTAGACTATGGCAGGCTTTGGGTTAAAGAGAAAACCAACACAAAAATAATCAATTTCATTACCTTCAACAAAACACGTCTTTCCTGCCACCTTCAATTTTGACATATGAAGCTGCAGTCTTCAGACATGTCCTGGTAAAGTGCAGCTTTTAGGGGCGGTTATATTGATTATATCTGTGTTTAGGTAGCTTTTGTAACAATGTCACTTCTAATATATGTTGGAAACAAAGAAGAAGACTGTCCCCAGTGACCTTATTTTGCTTGTTTTAGTGATATTGGAACTGTAGAAAGTAAGTCGGGTGGCAGCAGGCATGGGCATCTGCAGGCAGGGGCTACAGGGGCACTAAGCACTTCCCCTAAAAAAAAGTTGTGTAAGGTGTTAGGAGCTCAGACGTCTCTTCTTCAGATGAAGATGAGACCTCTAATGTCCCAAAAGCTTTAACAACGTTGCATCTTTTTTTTTTTTCGGTGTTGGTATCAACTTCAACTAAAGGGTTAATACGGCCATCACCGTTCTTTTGTATAAAATGAAAGACCAAATGAAGAAGGTAAATTACCGTGGAGAGAGGAATAGATGTAGAGGGATCTTGCTTGTACCTCCTTTCTGTTGAAGTCCGTGGTGGCTGGGGTCACATTTTGAAAACAAAACACTATCTGTGAGTAAGAAAGCTTTAATAATGTGTGTTTCTCTGGGGAAATCTTTATTTCTAATCTGGATAAAACTGAATATTTGCTGTTGGGTATTTGCATAGAAGCACAACGGTTATTTATGGAGGGTGCATCGGGAAGCAATAACAATTGTGTACATTTTCAATTTGTACGAATCAAAATGCACATGTCTACCCCATATGATTATCAAAGAAGTCACAAGCAGGCAGGGCTCACCCCAGCATATAGGTAAACTATGCAGCTGCCTATGGTGCGGAACTGGTGGTGGAAGCGGCAAAGGGGGACCCCCCACAGATAGATGACACAAGTGAGCTGAAGGCTTTTTATGTTCCTAAATTGCTTTTGGGGTAGAATTAAGGGTTATGGGTCAGGGCTATAGAAGTCCTCATAAAGTCCTTTTCCCCATAGTCCTACATTAGCCAGATAGTCTTCCATAACAATACTCATCAGTCGATCAGACTGAAATGGGATGATACACAAATAAAGCATGTGAACAACAGCAAGGCCAACAAGATTACATAAAAATGATCACTATTTAAACAATTATGAAACTTTGTTTAAGGCAATAAAAAAACAAAACATGTGGGAGAATCTTAATTTTGGTAAGTTTGGTAATCCGTACAAAGCCACAAAAACGAGGACAGAGCCCCCCCATGAATCAGACAAACACGAAGCAAAAAGCTCTGAATTTTCATCACAAATACGTGTGCCCACATTCACTCACACTATCATTCTCTCGCTTTCTGTTTCCCTACTTTTTCTGCTGACCACTAGGGAAACATTTAGAGAGCTTGAGAGTGAAAGAGAATGAGTGTGAGTGTGTGAATGTGGGCACAGGGCAACGAATTCCGTTCCCAAATTAAAAATGCCCTCAAAATTTTTAGCCAAACCAAATGGGCAAGGAACAAAATTTATTGGCCGAAAACCTTTGCATATGTTTAACATGGGGTATATGGTAGATTTTTGTAGTATATTACTAGTATATTTTGACATAACTGGTTCCATATGATTCAGAGCCAGATTCACATAGGCGCAGTAACGTTAAATTAGAAAATGGTCCCTTCAACAAACTACACAGAGAAGGGGAATTAGTGTTTCGTTCAGACTCTGTGTTCTATTTCGTAGAATATCATGCATACTCCTTCTATACTGCTTTCCTTCTGTACATATATTCAGAAACGGATTTTAATGCACTGAAATTCCCACGGGTTTAAAAGAAAATATGATTTATAACACACAATGATAAATATACCAAGTGATACGAGAGCACTGTTTGGACCACTGACTGGTTAAATGAAGAGAGGCTCAAGAGAAATGCCTGAGTATCTTGAATAATAATAAGGCCTCATAATATGTGTCTTGTATTTCAGGCAATATTACAGATATGTTATTGCAGCTCTTTAAATAAAGTCCAAGTATTGGTTCTATATAATATGATGTGTATATAACATTTTGTTGAAAATCACCATGGTCTTTGGTTGCCATAAGTATAGGGTGACCACATTAGTCTTTTTTCCAGGGCACATATACATTTTACCAGTTGTTTACCAGCACATGTAAAGCGCTGCCCAATGCAGTATGTGGGAACTCAGAGAAGGGAACGAGTTAATCAGTTATACATCTTACATGCGGCATGACCAGTATGGTTATCCCAAGTGTATGGCATTTGACTTTACCCCCGATTCTTCCTATGCGCTTTATATAGGAGACTCGCTCCACCTTAGGACCACAGCTCCAACTCCATGCCACTTCCCATAAGGAACAGGAGAGGGAGAGCCCACGGGGAACATGCCCTGGCCAATTCCGAGCAATGGGCACAGTGATGTCCCTGTAATGGAACAAGAGGTTGGGACAATTGTGCCAGCTGATCAGCAGCCACATGTATGAGATCTTATAACGTAATTATTGGCTTTTGGATCCACAGATGGCTGATGATCTGAAATGACCTGCTTACCCTCATATATAAATGTCTTCTTTCCTCAGGTGATGTCCATACATCCGGAATGCGCATTCATTATCCAGGTTCTGGAGCAGGAAACGCAATGCCACAAGAGAATAACACTAGAAAATGAGACTTCTTCCAGATCTTCTTCTGGAGGTGAGGAACAGAATACTAGCGATATTGGCCAATTTATTAAAAAAGGAGCATGTTGATATTTTAGCCAGTTGGTTAGGGCTGTTGCACAGTTCCCAGTTGGCCAAGGAAGCCACCAAGTAAAGACCCAGAAAAAACAGTGCCATGTGAACTGTAATCTGCAGTGGACATGGTGGGGACTGAAAACCATTATGTTTGTAAGTAGCATTCACTAATGGTCACCTAAGCACAATATACCCACCTGTCATTCAGTCCATGAAAAATAGACATCTATGTTCCTTTCGCGAACAACCAGCCGCTAGCTTCTAAATATCACTTCTATGATTTACAGATGTAATCATAGGACTTTCAGCTGGTCATTAAACAAGCCAACATCAAACATGTGAAATTAGGCTTAGAAAGCTCATTAACTCCAGAGGTCTATATTGTTAGATAATAATGCATGTTCCGTGTACTGTGTCAGGCGGGCATGTGGTTTCTGCTCTATCCTAAATAGCATTTGTCAATTTGCCAAAGCTCAGTACCCATTTAAGGTGCCTTTCCACCTAATTCTGCTGATTTTAACATTTTAGAAACATAATTTTACTACTGCTGAAAGTCCAAACCTTTCCGAGTAATAATTCTTCAATCATGTCAAATTTTGCATCATTCATCATTTTAGTGTGTGTGTGTGTGTGGGGGGGGGGGTTCACATGACACAAAAGGCTTTATTTTCTTGTTTTCTATGTGATTAAACCCTGAGAGGAAAGAAGAAAATTACAGATCTGGTAAGGTTTATTTGCCGTACAAGACTGCGATCAAAGTTTTGCGTAAGGGGACTGGCACCTCCGTTGAGCACCTATAAGCCGATACAATTATACTCTCCCTAGAAGAGTCATTCATTTAAGTGGAAAAACGCAGAATTACTCTAACGTACACAATTTTAATTAAACCGTTTTCTCTCGTACCGCAGGTTGTGTGACGGAATGGGACGGAATTAACTGCTGGCACGCTGCTTCACTGGGACAGACATTGAGCGTTTCATGTCCCGACAGTCTTCAAATGTTTCTCCCATCGAAAGGTAGGTCAGACAGCTGGTGGATGCTAAATCGTAGAAGGCTCTAGACTCAAAGCTGTATAGTCGTGACCGGGGTGATAGTTTCGGGAAGTGATTCGCTATCTCATTTAATAGTTTTTTTCCCCCCATCCATTGGCAAACCAAGTTTCTATCTCCTACAGATACATAAATTGCCTCAAGGGTTTCCTTAATACTTTGTATCATAGTTTGGTTTATGTCAGAGAGCCGACCGCCCTTCCCTTGCAAGTCTTGCCCTTCGCAAAAAGAAATTAAACTGATAAGACTTCCCCCGGTTATGAGCTCCACTGTAGCATGACTCCGGTAATAGCCAGTAGATTAAGATAAGTCCATTCCATGATGCACGGTAGCCCAGCAAACCTTTTCCAATCCTGCCTCCTTAATTGAACCGTTTACTACAGCTTTAACTATCTAAACATTACCTCATCCTGGTGGAGAGAAGATGTTTTTTTTTGTGTCATAAAATTTTTTTGTTCTTATTAACCCAAGTTATATTTTGGAAGGGAGGCAAGGGCACAGGTTTGTGCATGCTGCTGATATATGTATACACACACCAACCAACCACAACATCATGAGCAATGACAGGTGAAGTGAAGAACACCGATAATCTTGTTTTCATGGCACCTGGTGGGATATATTAGACAGCAAGTGAACATTTCGTCCTCAAAGTTCATGTGGGCAGGAAAAATGGGCAGTGTAAGAATCTGAGCAACTTTGAATCGGAGCAATGGAAGAAGGTGGCCCGGGTACGTGTGTGTCACTTACCTGGAGAACACATGGCACCAAGATGCATCCATGGAGACCTCATCTCCCAACTTACAGGACTTAAAAAGATCTGCTGCTAACATCCTGGTGCCAGATACCACAGCACACCTTCATATGTCTAGTGGAGTCCATCCCCCGATGGGTCAGGGCTGATTTGGTGGCAAGTATCTTCAAGACCTTACAGGAGAATCAACTCTACCTCTGCCAGCCAACTGGGGAAAAAAAGATGGATGGCATTCCTAGATACCACGTTATTATGGGCTTGTTAGGTCATAACAGTAGGACTTTGTTTAGTAAACTAAAATGAACAAAAATCAATACTTAATTTACCTCGCCACTGGTGATTGAAGGTCAAAACTTTGAAGTTACTAACGTGCCATCAGCGCAGAAGAGCTTCTTTATTCAAATGGAAAGGCTGAAAATGAAGAGTAAGAGATGGAAATAAGGAAATAGAGCAGGTGTAATTATGGCCAACTCAAGGAAGAGCAATTACAGATTACATTCATTGGATTTTTAGGTGTCAATGGTTCATTAGACGCTATGTGGGTAGTGCGTGTTATCGATTACCGTCACACAATCGTCCCATGTGGGATTCAGCGCTAAAACTATTTTAAATTAGGCATCGCCTTCCTTCAAAGAGTATTCATTTCCCAAACCCGACGGTCTTTTACGCTCTTGGTTACCGAAGAATTCTCAGTCGTATGTGATAGTTCGGGCTAAAGGTAATTATGACTGCATTCATTAAAGGAAAGATTGTCTGTTTCACCCCGTGTTTTCACATGCGTCATGTAACAGAGAAGCTGCTTCACAATATTCTGATTTCCAAAAGCCGTGGGCACATCAATTGATTACATGCCATAGAGGCTTTCGCGGTAGGAACATTGCAAGAAGGATTATTTATCAAAGCAAAACCACTGGTGTGAAACCCAGACTATAGGCATTAATAGTATCTATTTATGTACATGGTTTTCTTGACATGAATCAATATGGAGTACATTGACAAAACTGTTTTAAAAAACAGAACATTTATTTTAATATAATTAATATAATATCTACAGTACCTTACGTTACACAGAGCAGCATCTCACTTGCCTTTGTTTTAGGACTTAATCGTGGGGTGCATGCAATAAAACATATACTGGGTATTTAAATAAGCAAACTAATCCTTGTTCAATTGGGCTGTTGACCACAAAATGTGCCCAAGAAACTTGTGATTTGTTTGAAGGGGGCAGTTTAATGTCGCCGACACCCCTACTATAGAATAATTCATAGTAAAGTCCTCTGAGTTGAGACAATGCAGCATAACATGCATTTTGATGGCCGTTTAAGAGCTTTGATACACATTAACCAATAGGAGAAAACAAAAAGAACAAAGTTATGATTTTTTTGGTGTGGCGTTCACGCTATCCTCGTAAAACATTATGTAATGAGTATTCACCTCAACATCTCCTTTTGAGGACCATAAAAGGGGACTTATTTTTTAAAGCAATTACCGTAGTATTCTGAAAAAGCAACGTGCATCTACAAAGTTACCTGCTGCTTTCTCTGATCGCTCCCCACTTTCTTCCCCCAATTCTAAGAGAGGATGTTGTAAATAGCCAACACTGACCATCTACTATGAACACTTTTGGTGGCAGGTCCGGGGGGGGGGCAATAAGCCCCTTTGCCGCATAGGAGGGAGCATCAGGCTCCCTGCAATGCCATTACTCAATGGTTTGGTTAAAAGGGAGATCACTGATCTCCCCAACCAGGCCATTAACACTATGGAGGACCGTGTCGAGTTTGCAAGCAGGTGGTGGCACCCTGGGTTTAGGCTCATTACACATCGGTCGTTAATTTATCAGCAACTGACTCAAAAAAGGGGAATCTATATATTTAATATTTATTATCAGTTTTAAAAAAATCACAATATACATACACAGTGACCTATTTTCCTGGGGAAACGTGGACGATGCTAAACACTATTCTCCCACCATCTGGAGATAGAAAGAACTGCCCAAGGGCTGGTAAAGGGCTACATGGCAGAACAGGTTGGCATACTGAGTACTATTCAATTTGTGATATAATGAAAGAGAACCTTTGAGAGTTTCCAGCCAGATGAGGGCCACACAGTAACTATGAATCTCCAGTGGGAATCTGTTTATAAGACTTAGATGGCAGATGGATGAAGATCCTAATCACCAACGTCAAGGCTTACACCGCAGCAGGGGAAGAAATCTCTAATTGGTAACCAAAAAAACAGCAGAACGCAAGCAAATATTTGCTTGACAGCTACAGCAGCAATATACATACAGTACTATGCAAATGCTTTAGGCATGTGTGAAAAAAATGCTGAAAAGTAAGCATGATTTCAAAAATAGACATGTCAGTGTATTTTTATGAGTTAAAAAATGCAAAGTGAGTGAACAGAATAACAAAATCAGCATCAATCCTTCTAGGTAGACTTGTACACAGTCAGGGATTTTGTAGGCATTTAGTTAGGTGGATGATTAAACAATTCTACCAAACAGGTGCTAATGATCATCAAAAATATATAGGTTAAAAT
>VKOC01000010.1:1591569-1609142 GCA_009364415.1 Spea multiplicata
TTGCACTCTTAATTGGATTGAGACAGGCGCTAATCCTGCCTATTGGACCCTCTCTGACCCACTTCACCCCCCCAGAATTGATATCCTTATATTGAATTTTCGAAGCGCAGTGCTTCTGCTTTAACCCGTTCCTCTCCCCAGCGCCGAAAGCATTGCAACAACACAGATTTCTCATCAGCCGCACAACAGAAATTACATTTTAGGAATATTCACTGGGCACATAAAGAGAGATGCTTAATGTTTATGGAATATTTCATATTTTTTGGAATATGGAATCATTTATATTAATAAAATTATAGGACGCTGAGAAATCTGGGGGATTCTTCAGTTCTTCTCAGACAAGAAGGCCTGATTGTATGCGAACAGGGGTCTTGAAAATATTAGCGTCTACATACTCTTCTTCCAAAAGGTCTGCCTATATACCGTATAGAAACTGTGATATATATTTTTATATTATATATATATATATATATGAATTGAAATATAATGAGACCCTGTGAGCTGTGCTCCGAGTCTTCATCACAGTTCAGTGTCTTATGTTGCAAATTTCCAATTGGGTTATTCCATTTTTTTTTTCGTTAGCATCCATGAACCAAATGCTTAAAACGGCGCTCATGAAACTGCCCAACAGACATCTACTAATGCAGAAGGAATGACTTTATATAATTGATTGTGATGTTCTTAGGGTACAACTTTCTACGGCTGATTCAGAAACACAGGCGAGGGTAGGACGGGGTTAAGAAATTGTGCAAGAATTGGAAGTGCTCTGATAAGGGGATGCCCGGGTGCACTGTGATAATATGACAGATATTTAAATAGCAGAAGACACATCTCAGTTTGTGAAGCTGAAATACGGTAATACAATAAGGAAACGGGTCATGGATCAAGGAGAAAAATAATACCGAGGAGTTGGGGAGGAGAGGGAAGGGTCCTCGGGAAAGGAGAGAGGGGGTGAGGAGCAATATGGAAAGGGGGGGGAAGTGGTTTAGGGAGAAACAGAGGAAGATAGGAGATGAAGACAAAGAGGAGGTTATGAAAAAAGGAGGAGGGTAGGAGAGAGGACACTGAGAAAAAAAGAGATAAAAAGGATGTGGGGGAGAGGAAGATACTTGTATATACATGGGTTAAAATAAGGATATAGAACTGTGTAAGGAAAGTATCTGAAGATGGACCAAAGACGGGAGAGATAGAAAGAGAAAGCTATATGTGTGACAAAGAAATATGTGTGCGTGAGAGAGAAAATGCTGTGTAATTTTGTCATTTAGGGACCACAAGGACCACATCAACATGTGAACTGAAGTAAGGAGTTGAGATCTGCCCCAAGTCGTCTCATTGATGACTGACCCCCGAGCTGCTAGGGCTAGTCAATCTATTTCATTACCTATGGACCCTGATATCTATAGGGCTAACAGATACACGGAACGTTAGTAATTAGAGTTGAAGAACTCAGATATCTCTGATTTCATCAGCGGAAGATACTCTCTTGTCTTGGAAGCTTATTCTATTCTGCATCTAGGTCAGTCAGTTGATGGCTCTGTACAAGGTATCCCCATCTACTAATTTTAGACTTTTGGGGTTTTTTTTACCTGTGATCCTGCTGCATGTGTTCATATGAAGCGTCTTTGGGCAGTACGTCTACACCATCTAATCAGTTTATTATGCAGCCTCCATGAAATCTATTCAGGGAAAGGTTGAGGGGGCAAGCGGACCTGGACTTTGGGCCACAAAGTTTTCTTTGTTTTACCTTCAATTAACATACAGCCAAACGAGGCAACTAGAATTGTAGCCTTTCTAAAACAGCCTTCAGGTTAGGTGCTCCTTCCGTGTCCTTTTGTTGAAGGTGTATTTCCAACACTGAGGTTTATCTTCAGGGCTCGTTTTACGCGTTATCAAACCAGGTTGGCAACCCAATTAATTATAGAAACAAATGACAAGTGTATCATTGTCTATCCTTGATTCCCGTGTGATCATACAATGTACCAGTGATCTGCTTTACATTAGCGAGCCACTTCCATGACCCATGGGATACAAATTGCCAGCGTGCCTTAGATCGTCGTCGTGGTGGTTACTGGATCATATGACATCAAGTAACAAGATAAACAGGGAAACGTACCCGTCTGTGCTCCTGGGATTAATCCCTTACATATCCTGAAAGGACTATTCTACATTAATTAATGAATATTCTAGCTCTGCTTTTATCTGCCTTTTTTTTTTAGAGCAAATTAAAAAAAATCAAACTTTACGTCTGGCCACACCGATCAATCCACAAAATATGGATTATCTGGTGAATGTGACCAGAAACGAGCCCTCTGTGTTGAATAATACCCCCCCCACCACCAGTTCTCACTTAAGCTGTCCTACTTACAGGACCTCTTCTCCTCCAGTTTTATTCCCATACAGCCTCTACTCCAGCCAAACATCTCAGCCCCTTCAGTGATTACCATATATCCACCGGCAGCCCCCCACCCTGCTCCTGCAGCCTTCCTTAATTGTAACAAACTGGCTAAGACACCTCTCTCACCGCTAAACTTGTTTTATTCCCTGGTTACATTTTAATTCAGCTGTTTACCTGACACTGCAGTTGCTTTATATTCACACAAACTCTCTTCTGCCCCCCCTAGAATGTGCTCTTTTAATGGCTTTATCATATGTACCCCAACATTTCGAGACTTTTGTTTTTACGTGGTGTGATAAGAGGCTTTATCAAGACTTTCTTCTTGCTTGAAGTAGTAAGAAGATTAATACGTTGTAATTACCAAATTTAATTTCTGTTTATATTCAAATTATTGTTTTAAGGCTATGATGACATTGTGATGTCACACTAAGCAGATATTATGAGCTCCTGGAAAAACAGGGACTTCAGGAAAGGAAAGATGGAGAGAGCATTTTAGTTTTAATACTCAGTTCTAATTTTTAATTCTGGGTACTTACTGTTTAATACTCATAGTTCTTGGTTGGAAAAAAAGAAGTATTAGACAACAGATATTCATCTACGTTTCTCAGCCATACTAATCCAACTAAGCCTGGGCCTATGGCAGCAGGTCTATGAGGGCGTCAGTCCCCCACTACAAAGCCAGAGGGCAGATCGTCTTCTTGCTCAATGGACTGGTTACAGAGGAGATCTCTGACCTCCCCAACTGGTCCACCTACACCTCCATCGAGTCTCTTTAAAGGCGCTGCATGGCTACATGGATGGATGGGGAACGAGGAGTGGGGGCGGCTAAGGGTGCTGCCCTGGATAAGGTCTAAGGTAATGCTAAAACCAACTCCTTCCTATTAAGTAACATTAAAAAAATCTCATGATTCTCTAGAGTCTTAAACATAATGAACCTGAGTCTGATATACTGGTCACCATTTCATCACATTTTGGCCACCAGCCATTCTGAAGAAAGCAAAAGTAGTGGGGAAAAGAGGTTGTCCTTGCTTACCTGGCCAAACCAAGTTTATGCCTACAAGGCAGTAAAATCATACTAGCATTAAAACACCCTCAGACCATAGAGGAACATAATATATTTGGGTATTGTCATCTATGACACAAAGTCTTTTGGTTGACGATAGCAAGCCACTTTGATACAGCTATATATTTGTGTGTGTTTGAATTTAACCTATATATGTCTCTTGACTATAAACCAATACTTGTAAAATATGAAGCTGTTTTTTCCTAACATTGTAAAGGAATTTCTGATCAAATATCTGGGAACTTTCCAATTCTCAGCATCAGCTGTGATTTGTATGATTCTGAAATTGCTTTTGGCTTGATAAATGTAATCTTGAAATAATAATTAGTGTGGTTGTCAGCCTAAGCTACCTTTAAAAAAAAACCATAAGGAACATCAAATAAAGTTAGCAAGGGAAATAGATTATATATTAAAGATGTCTCGGTGTGAGATTTGTCGAATAGTTCCTAAGAACACTTCAACTTCAAGGATTTAGATTTATATATGATTCAGTGTAACAAAATGACCTACATTGGTGAAAGCAGTCAAAAACATTAAAAAGTACAGTCAACATGCATAGACGTCATTAAAAAACGTCATTATACACGAACAATTAGAACAATGCACAAAGAACCACACTTGTTCTCCAAGGTGGTCAGTGAGTCATCCACCAGCAAAGCCAGATGAGCCAAAACCAGGAGAAAAGCAGCAGGATGCTTAATGAACGCCAACAAAAACTGATGAGAGGATGAATATGAGTTGTCTCAGCTCTGGTCCATACTTCTTCTCTTGAGTCAGACAATGGACTTCGGCTACAGCCAGCATCCCTAACTATTGCTGTTCTATGCGTAATGAAAGTACTGGACCATCGCTGTGCATGGAATTATAATTTTCTATGCACCAGTTTGCTGAAATAACTTCAATTCAAGCTAAATTTGGCAGTAGACAGGCCTTCCAGATTGTAGGAGGCTCTAAGCAGAAAGACCACCGGTGGCAATGGGCGAGGCACAGTGAGAAGTAGAAGGGGATTCTATTAAATATTACATATTATTAACTAATATGCCCAAAATGCCCATAACCAACAAAGAACATACAAGTTCTTAAAATTGTAGGAGCGACAGGGCACCCAAAACATATAGATTTTTTTCTGGGTACTCACACAGAAAGGGGTGCAACTTGAATATCCACACCCGGACTATCCATATTGCTCAGCGTGTAAATGGCCAGAGGGCCGCTGGCCGAAAGTGCAGCACAACGTGTGCTTGAAAAAGTAACGCATACCCAGCTGTTGGACTCACTTATGTAATTAGGCGTCTGACGGCCTTAAAGTACCAGATCCTTAAACAATTGCAAGACACAATGGATGTATCTCAGCATTCCAATAAATCAAAAACAATATTAACCAACCAAGAAAGGTTCCAAATCACATTATTGTCACGTACGTCCAGTGATGCAGGCATTATATAAACCAGCAGAAGTAAAATGTTCTGCTTAACAGCTGCTGAGCTTTTTTTGATTTTTTTTTGTCTCCCGGATGAGCTGTTTTTGTATATAAAGCTCAGACAGTGTCAATACCTGTTTATACCTGTCCGACTACCTGTGTCACTGTCTCTTAGTACATCTGAATTACCTGCTTTATGCTTTAGGGGGCACTGCTCTCTCTCATATAAAAGACTCGCTTTCTCCAGACCATCCTCTCACAAGTTAGATTCCCTGCTGCCTCTCTGACTTCCTTCTGTTTCAGCGGATTCATCCCTCTCTTCTAATCTCCCTCCTTCCATCTCTCTCTTCTGTCCCTGTCCGATACCACGCTGCTGCTGCTGCTGCTCCCCTCTCTCCATCATACACTTCTGACTTTAATCCTTCTGCTCTCTTTAAATATTCACACTGCGCTCCCCTTCTCATTCGCTCTCCTACCCACCTTTTATGTGTCTTATACATCTCTGTCTTAATCTGTTCTCTCTCTCTCCTATCCTGTGACACATACTAATCACATACTTTTTTTTTAATCTTTCACAAAATTTATGCTTGTTTTTGAACTTTTTATATGTAATTCTTCATTTTTGTTCATTCTCATTTTCAAATTTTATTTTTTTTATTTCTTCTTAGTTTCTTTTCATTGTTCACTAATCTTGAAGTCTTTAACCCTCTACAAATTTCCTATGTAATTCATAATCTTTTTTTTCTTTTTTTAGCCTCCATTATTTCATACTCTACTACTTCAATTATTGTTCCTCCCTTGTTCCTCTGCTCTTTATCCATTTTTCATTTCCACCCTCTCTTCTGGGAGGGTAATTTTTCTTGAACCCCAGTCCCCTCGGCACCATAGCTCCCCCCAGCCGTTCGTCCCCACGTCCCTTGGCCCCATTCGGCCTTGGGAGGAAGACTTTGGTAGCAGTGGCTATTGGCGTGGTGATGGTCCTAATATTGGTAATCCTTATTCCTGTTCTGGTCAATTCAGTGGGGTCTGATGGCCACTATGAGATGTTGGGCACCTGTCGCATGGTGTGTGACCCCTACCTCAGCAAAACTGGGACCACCACCACCAGTACCAGCATTCGGGCTGGCACTGGAGCTGAACCCCTCAGTGACAGAGGGCAACAAGCGCCTTCAACCTTGGTGCAAGGTCCTCAAGGCAAAGCTGGACGCCCTGGCAAGCCAGGGCCACCTGGAGAGCCTGGAGAACCAGGACCACCGGGTCCAGTTGGACCTCCAGGAGAGCGTGGAGAGCCAGGCAAGCCTGGACCACCAGGATTGCCGGGAGGAGGGGTGACCGGTGCTATTAGCACAGCCACTTATACAACAGTTCCACGTGTGGCTTTCTACGCCGGGTTGAAGAACCCTCACGAAGGCTACGAAGTTCTCAAATTTGACGATGTGGTCACCAACCTTGGAAACAACTACGATGCAGCCAGTGGCAGGTTCAGCTGTACCGTACCGGGCACATATTTCTTCACTTACCATGTGCTGATGAGAGGTGGGGATGGTACCAGTATGTGGGCAGACCTGTGCAAGAATGGACAGGTGAGTTTCCCAACTGTTGGGATTGTTTTCAGCTGTACCTTTACTTGCCTTGTGTGCATATGTGTGATATGGCAATACAATGGTCTGGATTAAACACTGTGATCTCTAACGCAATCATAGCAATTGACAAGCAACAAGCCCTGCTGGCAAACTCTTAATATGTCACACTAGTTAAGACACCTTTAAAATCTAATTAAATGCTATTGGTTTTCTACTCAGTTACAATCTTCTTTCTGATTTAAAAAATTAGATAAAATGTATTAATCTGTGTGATTTACCGATATTATGCAAACAATTTATGGCTTTACTCTTGCCAGAATTCAAAATTTGAATTTTTATAACAATTTATATAACAATCTATCTATCTATCTATCTATCTATCTATCTATCTATCCATCTATCCATCTATCTATCTTTCTATCTATGTATCGTGTATGTACATATATATATATATATATATATATATATAGTGTATTGTGCATGTGTAAATCTTATATTAGGGATTTGTGTTTAAAGACAATGAAGGGCTACTGTTTATGGCATGTAAGTGGTCAGTATATCTGAAACCAATGTTAATTCACAAGGTAGCAAGAAATTGTGATATAAAGACTAAATGCTATGACCGAGAGAAAAGAAAGATTAAAAAAATACATTTTTTTAAAAAAAAGTATTAAAGGTTTTTTTTTGTAGAGACTACTGCTTCCCTCCGCAGCATAGACAGTAAAATCTAAACTTCAGCGGGAGTTTGTTTCTGGAGGACAGCTCTAATGGGCACTTACTTAATCGCTGTAAAGGAGAGTGAAGTCAAAGGGGGGAGACAATATAAATACGATCATTAATGTGGGCTTAAAAACTGAATGGGGATGACAGCAATAATTCTTGAGATTTTGACATTGTTCATGGGGATTAAATATTTTGACCTCTACAAACAAAAATGCATTATTTGAAGCCCAGTAGGGGCAATAATGTGGTCCCAACAACAGGACAACCATTCCTACCACACCTCTGTCTGAGGCTTGTGAGCATTGCAGTCCAACGAAACCAGGGCTTATGTCAAATTCCCGCTGGTGGATGAAGGTTATTATGAGTCTGTAATAAAGAGGACTTTAGTAGTTATTTAGCAGATTCAGGAAACATTTAGATTTTTTACATGTAGTGAATGTTTCTTGAAGAAACGTTCAACCCAAGCTTGATTTTCTTGTCTTCAGATCTGTTGCACTGAATCGGTATTTTAGCACAAAGAAGATTTAGATTTAAAATTCAGGTAGTGAAATAAGCTGAGCCACGATACAATATCTCAATCACGACACTCGCTATAAAACGCATTGCTGTGCGTCTGTAAAATGTAATGCTTAAGTCCCTTTATTGCATGGTTGTAAAGGTAAAGGAGTCTCGTAAAAGGTTACTTTGACTGTTTGACAGATACAGGTTGTGTGTGTGTGTGTGTGTGTGATGTTCTAGAATACAGAGTTTTTGTTAGCCTAGAATCAGGACAATTACCGGAGAGCTTGGAGAAGCCCATGGGTGCAAGACGTATCTAGTGTGACCAAAGGAAGCAAGTTCAACCAGCAGAAGGAATACATTATCATAATCAAAAATGAGATAGGAAATATAGAATATCATAATTATTTATTTTTAATAAGAGTAGATCATAAAGCAAAGAAAAATACTTTGGAGTATGAGAGCAAATACTGTTGAGGAAGTAAGTTTTAGAGAAGAGAAAAGGAGAACATATTAAGCAGGAACATAAAAAGACTGCGAGCTGATCTACAGCATGGAAGAAGAGAGATAATCAGCCTAGAAGATATATAAAGTGAAATATTTAAGCCAGAGGAACAGAGGGAGCTTATCTAGGTAGGATGATGCAGGACAGACGTGGAGCTCATGAAGAGAAAGCCGGTCTAGATATGAGAGAACTAAGCCATAAGTAAAGTCTTAAGCTTCACAAGGCAAATGCGCGTTCCTCTGGTGAGAAACTTAAAGAGAGAGCCAAATGTTCTACAGCTGGCTAAAGCAGAGGACTGGAAACGGGGTAAAGACCGTCACCCAAAGGCGAGGGAGTTACGTTAGTTTGAAAGGAAGAACAAGAGCAAAAGTCTGGGAAGGTAGACAACTCAAAGCAGAGGAGCTAGCCTGGAAAAAACTATAAAGCATTAGGTTCTAGAGGAGAAACCAGTAGTTGAAGCACATTGAGGAAGAACTTGACCTAGCCTAGCATCAGAGACCAAAACAGAAGTTTGTCTCCATAAATCAGTATTTTACTCCTACGTATACATAAGTCCCGAAGAAGGACTGACGGTCCAGGTGCGATCCTCAGTGGAACCTTTCACTAAGGGGAAATAGGGCAGTAACTCTTGACTAGATATAGCGGGTTAAGTCAGGATATTTAGAGGAAAGCCTGGAGCCCAAGAAAGGTTGGAGATATCGCTATCTTGGGGCTGAAGCAAAAACTCACACGGGGAAAAAAGCTATCGAGAAGAAGAGTATGAAGGATGAGAGATGAACTTTAAACACAGACATTGAACAGATGCAATTACAGGCAGTCAAATGAAGCATCTTATCTCTCACCTCTTACTTTACCCAAACCCTGAGAACGTATAACGCCCCCTGAGACTTCTGCCCAGTTTAACTCTTTGACTGAGAAGCAGAATTCCCCGTTGATTAACTTTAGAAGGCTATGTAAGAAAAGAGCGGTATAATGATGGTAGGAAATCCATAAGATAGAACGGCAGCAGCAAGCGTAACATTTGTTTAACAAAAGAACGGAACAGCAATTTACACTGGATCTGGCGAGAGTAGTGTCGGACAGAGAATCAATCCGTGTTCTCTCCCGGGGATATTCCAAATAACATCTCAGCTCATCTATCAAATATATCTTTTTGGCTTTATATATATATATATATATATATATGTACCTTAGATCACTGAATAACTACGTTTCCGCCGCGTCTACTTATTTTATAACCGCTAATCCATCAATATGTTCAAATTTCATATTTCACGCATGTCGATCTGTCAGATGTCTGCGTTTCCATTCATCAAATATCTGTGACTTCATCTGTCAGGTATATCCGCGAACCCTATCTATCAATCGGAGATGTATCCATCAACTATCATTTGGCTCATCTATCAAGCGCATCTACTGGAGAATTGATTAAGGCCATTACATTGTCTTATTAGCTAGTGCGATACATTTCGTCGGTATCAATTATCATAAATATTCATATGGGCATATATAGGGTTTAATATATAAATATCCACCTATGTGTCTAGATATGTGTCGGAATTCTTCACATTTTTTGAAATGACTATTTGTTATCTCGTTTAATTTGGTTATCAGTTACATATTTCAAAGAGCGCTTGAACTAGGAGGTTGCAAGCCAAAGCCAAATGCCAGCTGAAAAAAACCCAAAAACATGGGGTGTCTCGATGTTGCCCGGTATGGGAGTAGAGAAAAATGACTGCGAGCATTGGCATACCATACACACAGTTGCCCGAACTGATTGAAAAGTTTTAAAGTAACACATTTTAGGAGGCAAAGCTAGGAAAAGAAGAATTAGAGAAAGCCTGATGGTGTGAGAGAGAAAACCCCGGAGAGATGGAGCGGAGCCGAGACATGCAGCATAACTCCACAGCGAGAACATCACTGCGCCGGCAGTCATTCTGTGTTACAAGACAAGGAGAACAGATTAGCATGGTCTACGTGATGACAAGTGCATTAAAGTAATGAAAGGTTTCACATAGAACAAATAACTCTTCTACGAGGAGGGTAGTAAATAAGAGTCTTTCATCAGAAGGGTACGCATGAAATGGGCATAAGGTGATCCAGAACATAAGCCTAGGTCAAGGTCTAGTAGACCAAAGTACTCATATCCCACAGAGACCCAACCTGTCTACTTGGCAGACTCTGGTAGCCCAACAAAGCCAGTGGCCTTGAGAGATTTATTATAATTATATTCATTTATTATGATGTAATGTATTTGATCTAAATTTTACACATTGTGATCTGGCATGTCTTACATCATACAAAAAAAATCTCGCCCAGTATTCGTCTATACCGTACCTTTGCTAATCAAGGTATGTGTGTGTGGGTTTTTGCCTTTATGTCATATGAAGGCACGTCCACTTAGCCTGATATATTTCATTGAGAGGGTCGTAGATAATTGGAACAACCTGCCAGACGAAACAGTTGAGGGTAATACAGTGAGGGAATTAAAACATACATGCGATGGGCATATGGAGATAGATATATATATATATATATTATATATATTCCCCTAACAGAACTTGCTTCGGATCATTGCGTAAAAGGAATTTAAGAAGTACAAGGCCGGGGGATTATTTAACATATCTGAATATATGATGAGACAGCCATATAACGGTGAATTAAGTAGTATTTTTAACACAAATCCCATTGACATTTATGCTACGTCAGCTTATTTCATAGACTAATTAATAATATAACCGCATCTCACTTTCCTTCTAAAAATTTAGTGTTTTTTTTTAAAGAACCGGAGATTTAGAGAAAAGGTAACGGTGAAAGAAGTCCTTTCCCCACAAAGGGTGTCATTATTGCATCATAGTGTCATCTAATAAGTGTGTACACATCTTAACGACCGTCTTGGTGCAAGAATACAATAATTAATGTAAAAAAATGTTGACTACGCATAACATATAAAATGCCAAAATGCCCTTTTTTCAATGTCTATCTTAAACAGGGCTAAGATTTTTTGTTTGTTTGTTTGTTTTTGCTTGCTATATATTTTTTTTCTGTGGAAATGTATGCATTGACTCGCTGATCAGTGGGATACAATGAATTAAATATTTCTGACTGTAAGACAGAAAAAACCCCCCAAAAATTAATAAATAAATCTTCTGGGCACTTTTTTTTTTATTGCGAAAACCGGCCTTTTATGTGATTAAAAAGAATTGATTCACTGGCCTGTAGGGATATAACATGGAATGTGGCAGCCTGGTTTATTACTATAAACACCTATATGTGCATATTACTTATAAGATCACGTAGATAATGAAAATCTAAATTTCTAGCAACTAAACTGAACTGTTAATATATATTAAGGTACGTAATGCGTTTCTTATATTAATATGTAATCAGATTTATTGATACGTGTACCCTATATAGAATATATATAATGTATTTTTTATATATATATATCTATATATTAAATCACATTTTAAAATGTATGTATTTTACTCTGGCTGTTTAAATGTGCATATTGCGATTTTTGACCAACATCTGAATGTCCATATAAAGCCCTCATTAGACCCCCTCATGAAACATAGAAGACGAAGATTGAAAGTAGTGTGAAATACCTTAAAATTCGGGCCTACAGAGGACTCCAAGGCCTAGTGCTTTATTAGGTTAGATGAGGTTGATGCTCCAGGCTTTATCAGAGCTATCAGACATTTTGGTGGCCTTCAAAATACTTTCATCCAACCAAGTTATATAAAAAATATATAAATCTAGCATTCGAAGATATTGTTTTCAGCGTGAAATGTTTATATTAACATAATAGAAATTTGGTGGGAATAATATTTTAAAATGATTTGTGAAAATAAATTTCCTGATTGCACCTTAATTTTTGGGGGGTTGGGGCTAGTCCCCTTCATGAAAAAAGGGGAAATGGCTCTAGAATCTAACAAGACGACTACCAGATCATACCTGTAAAAAAGTAAGATTTTGTCCAACTTTCTGTTGGCCGTTGGCCGCACTTTTGTCATCAGGTGGCCACTGAGCCCCCAACGAAGCTAACCTGAAGTTAAAGATGGCCCTTGCCTCAATTTCCTAAATTAAGGCAGATTTTACATATTTCAGTTAATTGTGAAACCTGCTTTAATTTGAATTTAAACTTATTGTAATAAAGTAAGCAGAAAGTTAAAAAAAGAAGCAATATGTAATCTCAAGGAGTACAATTTTGGCAACACATTCAGAAAACATCTCGTTTTCTGCTGTTTTCCAATAAATCAGAGTCTTTCAATTTTTACTCCGAACGAAACTCAAATGTGTTAAACGACTGAGAAAATCGCCAAGTTAAGACAAATCCAGAAAATGTACAGATGCGAAATGTAAATTCCAGAATTAACAACATGGTTATTTTTATATTGTCCAAGAGCTAAGGAACAAAAGTGCAACGCAAGGAACACCTAGTGAAATGAAACAAAGTCTAATACTAACATTTAACAGGCTTCCAAAGGCTTTCTTTCCAGTCCATGGGGACCTGGTCAATCTTTGCCACCTGTAACTCCTACGTCATGTGCCTTTAGTTATATGGAGTTATAGCGAGGGGTTATATGAAGTAATAGGAGTTATAGGAGGAGGCTATATGGAGTAATAGGCAATTTTGTTAGGAGAATTTTCATGGCGAGCTCTGCACACAGATGAGTTAATCCTTTCTCCTTTCTTCGTGTTGGTTTATTTTTCTCTGCTTCACAGTCCGCTGTCTCCTTCCATAATTCTGCTTATCTCATCTCTTTCTCTCTGTCAGTTGTTATCTTTCTGTGCGTTTCCCTCTCTCCGTTTCCCTTTCTCTATCTGTCCGTTTCCGTCTGCCCGTTCAAATCCGTCACTTTGTTTTTTTCTCTTTTTTTCCCCCTCCAGCTTCTTTCTATTTTATTTTTCTCCTCTCCCAACACCTCCCTTTCTTATATCTGCCCAACACTCCGACTTCTTCCCCCCCTGCTTATCCAATTTCAGTTTTCTCTCCTGTTTTCCACATATCATTCTCTGTAAACAGATCTGTTTTTCTCTACATATTATCCCTGTTTAACTCTTTCAGCATCTCATCACGCTTAAGATTTATTTATTCTCTTATAATTAACCCTAACCTCTGCATTCCGCTTACCGCTGATCACCAATCCAACTTAAATACATTAAAGCAAAAAAAACAGCTCTAGATTTGTTTATTTCCAAAATAATGGAAATTAAATAGAGCAGTCCCAATTCCGAGATTTAAATCGAGGGCAAATATGGGTTTTTTATATGTTTTATATATGGTCGATGACCTATGGGATCACAATAAGCATGTATTTACCTGTTCTCACCTAAACGACTGACTGAATACGGAGCTTTGGATCGAGAGTCTCTAGACTCTCCTGTGGCTATTAGCAGAATTACAAGTAAACTGGTCTAAAAAAGTATATGAGAAATGGGCAAAAAACCCATAAAATTAGAGAAGACAACCCACCTAAAGCCACAACCATAGCTAAAGAAGGTCCTAAGTGGCGGTTATGTAGGTATCAGCGACATGAGTGTGGACTTCTAGGATGAGCTTTCAAGAGCATCAGGTTCCCTTGACTTGTTTGAGTTGATAATCTCGAAAACCACAAACGCCAATATTCATTTTTGTATTTATGCCACGGGTTAACAAGGCCGTTTTTAATATTATGTGTATCCTAATATACTATATCGTCGGGCGGCTTTATTAAATCGTAAGCCGTGTTGCTTCCATATCCAGATCAAGAAGAGGAAGAATGAATGTGGAGTCACATTCTAATCTCCTTTTTTAACCATAAAGACTCATTCTACGCCTCTCCACCCGATATTAGATTGTATACTCTGTGGGTCAGGGGCTTATTAGGCCTGAGGAGCTCTCTCTATATATGAAATATTCTCTTTGGTTAGTTTGCTATGTGCAACGCCAGCGCTTTGGAAAATTAGGAGGCACGGAAAGGATGGCCTGCAGGATTTCGTGTCTGTTTGATGAAGACATGGAGCCCCTCTCGTGTTAGGGAGATGTGACAGGCTGAGCAGATACATGCTGATCTCCGCTGAAGCACAGGAGGGGAATTGGCTTTATTTAACCGAGGTGAAGGAGGAATAATTCTGAACATAGAAAGGCACACAGAAAAGAAGCAGACGTCCGCAAAGCCGTCTGTATAAATCCTTCTGCTGTTCTGGATCACATCTCCAAATAAAACCCTCTGCTACACCATATATTCATCCCCTCCGCATAATGCCTTCCAATTGCTCCATATAACAGGTGGTACCCCGAGGCAACAAAAACAAGGGGCCTTTCCGTGGTCAGCCATTCATTTTTATTCGTGGCTGTACGTTAATGACAATGTACTTCCTATTCATATAGGTTTGGTAATTTGCCAATCTTATTTAGACCAGTTTCATGCTGGCATCATCGATCGATGGTCTTTTGTCTTCTATACATAGCATCCTAAGGCATGGATGAATGTCGTATTATTTTATTGCCAATGTACATCGAATAACCACCCCTATGATATCTCTTATGAACTACATATACCCCCCGTTATACCCCTCCAAAGCTTTGAGGATACATTAAACACAAGGAGTTCTCCACCTCCATGTTTCGTTGTTGACTATCTTTTCTATGAAAAGCACAGCTCGTTTTTGACAAAAAATAACTTCATTATCCACATAATCTCATAATAACTCCTTTTTTATCTCTTAATGCATATCTTTTATATCTTATAAAAACAACATGCCACCATCATGACCCTTCCCGGCATTGTAATACGGCTCAGTGTGTTAATTATTAGTGTATAAGCGTTCAGTATTATTATTATTATACGGAAGACGCGATGATGGGGACTAATGCCCTGACACACAAGCAGATCCATAGCCCCGATTTGCTCCGTGCGAGTTAATGCTGGCCCCTGGCAAGCTTTCATAACGTGAGATTGTGACAGCCAGGAAAACGGATTGAGGTTTGCTGCAAGCGGGGCCACAGTTGCATCCGTAGAAAACTCGGGGACGTACAACGTACCCCAAACCTCTGGCAATTTGCAGACGTACCGGTGTGCCAGAGATTTCCTGTCAACACCGATTAGGGATACCCTATCCAGCCGGCCATGTTGGGAGATATCTTGGGTGCTTTCAGTGGGACATTCCACTGTCAGATTGCTTTATATGTTTTATCAGTAGTTTAATTGTAAAGTTGATATATTACTGATCTGTCTTATACTAAAAAAATGCCCACCATACCTCACAACTTGTGAAGTGGCCAATGTGGGTCATGTTTGTTTGAAGGTCTATGGTTAGAGGGGTAAATAAATGATTTGCCAAGGCTTTATATATATCGTTTTGGGGTTACTTGACTGTTTTCATGGAAAAAAACATAATTGCAAAAGGGTTTTCTAATGATCAATTAGCCTTTTAAACTTAAACTTGGATCAGCGAACACAACGTGCCATTGAAACACAGGAGTGATGGGAGTGATAAAGGGCCATTGGAACACAGGAGTGATGGGAGTGATAAAGGGACTCTGTATGCCTATGATAAGATTCCATTAAAAAGCAGCTATTTCCAGCTACAATAGTCATTTACAACATTAACACCATCTGTGCTGGAGTTCTGATCCTTTTTATGTTATTTTAATGGACAAATTTAGCTGTTCCTTCAAAAACAAGGAAATGCCTAAGTGACCCCAAACCTTTGAACTGTTACACTACAGTTACACCCAAATCAAATAAGGAGC
Source organism: Spea multiplicata (assembly GCA_009364415.1). NCBI lineage: Eukaryota > Metazoa > Chordata > Amphibia > Anura > Pelobatidae > Spea > Spea multiplicata. Next base: position 1,607,498 of record VKOC01000010.1, read on the forward strand.
GAAGGGGGGAAAAAACATAACAGAGAGCCAGAAAAGTCTCAAATCTTTACAAATTTTAGTTTAATATGCAGAGAAAGATTTATAAACGCGATATACCCAGTGGCATCTTCTCATAGCAAACAATCCCGTGTGTATATCTCTTAGTCATTTAGAACAGCCATTCTAAGACTTTATTGGAGAATGTGCATAATTCTTTTATCTTTTAGTACTGGTATAAGATTAAAAATACATTTTCAAGTATTGGGCTTTTTTTTTTTTTTTTTTTTAAGGCAACACTACACTATTGCCAATGTGTATGTTTGTTCTAGCCATGTCTTCCAATATACTCTGACAAATAGAATGGTTAGGTCTCAATTACCAAGCCTGAACTCTTAATATATATCATATATCCTATATCTATATTATATATATATATATATATATATAACCAGCAGAGGAAAGGATTAAATTGTACAGACAGGATTATTCAGCATTGCCATAAAGCATCAGCTCAGTGTGGTGTCTGAGCAGAGAAAGTCACTCAAAATATTGCATGACAACAACAATGGCGGCCTCCAGGTCCAGGAAGTTTATCTGACCAAAATTAAATTTTTGTTAATTTCGTCCTACATTTCAATATAAAGCACTGGATTTAAATTGGTGCCTACTTTTGTGTCATAAAACAAGTGTTATAAATCAATGAGGCAACAAGTTACTTGATTAAAGTATTATTTCTGGGAAGGATTCAGGCATTAAACAGTACTAGGAGAAGTGTTTCTATAGCGACAGAACCTTCGAGTTATTCCAATTTAAGGCTACCTTAGAAGAAGAAGCGTAAGGATTGCGAGTGTTGAATTCGTATGCCAATAATGGGCATACCTGGGAACACTTGTGCCTGGAGACTCCCCGCCCAATTCCCTTTTAAATGAGGGTGTTTCCCTGTGCGGGAACACCCACTAATGTCAGTGGGACCGCCTGCGAGGTCAGCAGGACCACCCACAACATCAGCAGGACCACCAACTGATGCCAATAAGCAGTCCTGGCCACATCCTGGGTAGGCTCCACGTAGCCGGAGCCCACATGTTCCCGGGTCTGATAATGGGGGTCTGCGCACCCTCAGGATGTTTGTATCATTTTGGATTATTACTATTATTTCAGTTCAGGGCGGTGACGCTGGAATCAGCTCTGCTCACGTTAATGGTCCAACACTTTAAACCAAAAATCTAAAAACTAGGTACAAGCTGTAGGTATGATTCCCAAAAGCCATGTAATGAAATAAGCGGTTAAAGTCCTTCGAATGTAATTTTTGCGGCAATAATCCTATTAACCTGCCCGATGGCTATGTTTTACTGTCACGAGCGTTCAGTGGTGTGTACTTATCGCTAATTCTCGGAAGGAAATGCAGCATATTTTTTATTCTCAGATTCTCGGATTCTCACCTGCCCAACGGCAGCGATTCGAGGCGATGTATACAGCTGATACAAGCCCGGAGGACTTCATCTTCAATGCATGCGCTGAAAGTGAGCCCTGAGGGGGGTTCATTTGCATGCAACTGCCCTGAGTCTTTAGCGATAGAGGATTCTGTATCGTCTATGCAATACGGGTACAATAATCATTTTGTATTTATTTTGTGCAGATATAAATGAAAAACTATATACGGTAATTA
>VKOC01000010.1:1622690-1683074 GCA_009364415.1 Spea multiplicata
CGATTTCATTACTGTTAGAGGCGCAGCATTGTGTTACATCCTAGGAACCAATACCTATAGAGCCTTAAAGTAGAGGAGAACATCATGAACAATGCAGTTCTTATACGTCCTGGTCACCAGCAGGTTACATGTCCAGGGGTAAGGAAGTCCATAATGATCTTGTTAGAGAGGGACATGCTCGTTTCTCGTGTATAGGAATGCTAAACTCATAGACCCTGCTAGTGGCAGAGTTTCCCGATGCTCCGTGAGAAATTAATAGAAGGAGAGATTAGGAGGGAGGGAGAATGTGAGCACAGAGGGAGGAGGGTGATATAATGGGACCGGTACGTCTGAAGTGGTGGTAACAGCATTCAATAGAGGAGAGGGGAACAGATGCTGGAATACTGCATCAGATACTCAACAGGGACAGCAAATGAAGAATTACCGTATCATATACCGGGAATATGATCTGCTTGCATTATCATACTAATCATGGATTGAACCTGCTAGATACTCTGTAACTTATTTCGCTCTATATAACAAATACGGTCGTATAGGATTAACCAGGGAGAAAAATAACTTGGACCTGCAGACTGTCTCCTGGTTAGTGCGACCCGTCATGAATATGTGGAAACTGGATAAGAAATAAGTGCTTGCAACAGGTCCAAGGCTCGCTGGACAATAAATCGGTCAAGAGAAAGCTTAAGATCCAACGATGAGCTCTCCGATCCTCCTGCCTATTTCCCTGCCTTCCGAAAGCAGAACGAGGGTGCAGATTCCATTACTGCTTTTCCTGCTTTGCCTCAGAACCGTAAGTATTTATTTATCAAGGTATCCATGCGAAGTTTATTATTTTTATTATAAAAATGTTTTATTTGTTCTAAGTTATGGGGCTAGAAAACTATATTGACATTGGTTTTCTTAAAGGGGCATTGGCAGGTTCAGAAACTTTAGATTTCACTTTTCCCTTTCATTTATCTTTTTTTATTTTATGATTCCCCCTTTTTATTAAAATCCCACAATTTTAATTGTACTGCCCTGTTGCTTGTAATTTCTTCTCTGCCGCTTTAAAAAGCACAGTAGGACTCTTACTGGACTCTTGATCCTTTTGTCATGTGTGTACGGCAGTAGATGATGAGTTAATCTGTTCTGACTGTATGACACAGAAAGGATTAATCGCCGCTTATTAAACCCTTTCTTTCTGAAAGCCAAGATCCTGATGTGTTAGACTATGGCAGGCTTTGGGTTAAAGAGAAAACCAACACAAAAATAATCAATTTCATTACCTTCAACAAAACACGTCTTTCCTGCCACCTTCAATTTTGACATATGAAGCTGCAGTCTTCAGACATGTCCTGGTAAAGTGCAGCTTTTAGGGGCGGTTATATTGATTATATCTGTGTTTAGGTAGCTTTTGTAACAATGTCACTTCTAATATATGTTGGAAACAAAGAAGAAGACTGTCCCCAGTGACCTTATTTTGCTTGTTTTAGTGATATTGGAACTGTAGAAAGTAAGTCGGGTGGCAGCAGGCATGGGCATCTGCAGGCAGGGGCTACAGGGGCACTAAGCACTTCCCCTAAAAAAAAGTTGTGTAAGGTGTTAGGAGCTCAGACGTCTCTTCTTCAGATGAAGATGAGACCTCTAATGTCCCAAAAGCTTTAACAACGTTGCATCTTTTTTTTTTTTCGGTGTTGGTATCAACTTCAACTAAAGGGTTAATACGGCCATCACCGTTCTTTTGTATAAAATGAAAGACCAAATGAAGAAGGTAAATTACCGTGGAGAGAGGAATAGATGTAGAGGGATCTTGCTTGTACCTCCTTTCTGTTGAAGTCCGTGGTGGCTGGGGTCACATTTTGAAAACAAAACACTATCTGTGAGTAAGAAAGCTTTAATAATGTGTGTTTCTCTGGGGAAATCTTTATTTCTAATCTGGATAAAACTGAATATTTGCTGTTGGGTATTTGCATAGAAGCACAACGGTTATTTATGGAGGGTGCATCGGGAAGCAATAACAATTGTGTACATTTTCAATTTGTACGAATCAAAATGCACATGTCTACCCCATATGATTATCAAAGAAGTCACAAGCAGGCAGGGCTCACCCCAGCATATAGGTAAACTATGCAGCTGCCTATGGTGCGGAACTGGTGGTGGAAGCGGCAAAGGGGGACCCCCCACAGATAGATGACACAAGTGAGCTGAAGGCTTTTTATGTTCCTAAATTGCTTTTGGGGTAGAATTAAGGGTTATGGGTCAGGGCTATAGAAGTCCTCATAAAGTCCTTTTCCCCATAGTCCTACATTAGCCAGATAGTCTTCCATAACAATACTCATCAGTCGATCAGACTGAAATGGGATGATACACAAATAAAGCATGTGAACAACAGCAAGGCCAACAAGATTACATAAAAATGATCACTATTTAAACAATTATGAAACTTTGTTTAAGGCAATAAAAAAACAAAACATGTGGGAGAATCTTAATTTTGGTAAGTTTGGTAATCCGTACAAAGCCACAAAAACGAGGACAGAGCCCCCCCATGAATCAGACAAACACGAAGCAAAAAGCTCTGAATTTTCATCACAAATACGTGTGCCCACATTCACTCACACTATCATTCTCTCGCTTTCTGTTTCCCTACTTTTTCTGCTGACCACTAGGGAAACATTTAGAGAGCTTGAGAGTGAAAGAGAATGAGTGTGAGTGTGTGAATGTGGGCACAGGGCAACGAATTCCGTTCCCAAATTAAAAATGCCCTCAAAATTTTTAGCCAAACCAAATGGGCAAGGAACAAAATTTATTGGCCGAAAACCTTTGCATATGTTTAACATGGGGTATATGGTAGATTTTTGTAGTATATTACTAGTATATTTTGACATAACTGGTTCCATATGATTCAGAGCCAGATTCACATAGGCGCAGTAACGTTAAATTAGAAAATGGTCCCTTCAACAAACTACACAGAGAAGGGGAATTAGTGTTTCGTTCAGACTCTGTGTTCTATTTCGTAGAATATCATGCATACTCCTTCTATACTGCTTTCCTTCTGTACATATATTCAGAAACGGATTTTAATGCACTGAAATTCCCACGGGTTTAAAAGAAAATATGATTTATAACACACAATGATAAATATACCAAGTGATACGAGAGCACTGTTTGGACCACTGACTGGTTAAATGAAGAGAGGCTCAAGAGAAATGCCTGAGTATCTTGAATAATAATAAGGCCTCATAATATGTGTCTTGTATTTCAGGCAATATTACAGATATGTTATTGCAGCTCTTTAAATAAAGTCCAAGTATTGGTTCTATATAATATGATGTGTATATAACATTTTGTTGAAAATCACCATGGTCTTTGGTTGCCATAAGTATAGGGTGACCACATTAGTCTTTTTTCCAGGGCACATATACATTTTACCAGTTGTTTACCAGCACATGTAAAGCGCTGCCCAATGCAGTATGTGGGAACATGCCCTGGCCAATTCCGAGCAATGGGCACAGTGATGTCCCTGTAATGGAACAAGAGGTTGGGACAATTGTGCCAGCTGATCAGCAGCCACATGTATGAGATCTTATAACGTAATTATTGGCTTTTGGATCCACAGATGGCTGATGATCTGAAATGACCTGCTTACCCTCATATATAAATGTCTTCTTTCCTCAGGTGATGTCCATACATCCGGAATGCGCATTCATTATCCAGGTTCTGGAGCAGGAAACGCAATGCCACAAGAGAATAACACTAGAAAATGAGACTTCTTCCAGATCTTCTTCTGGAGGTGAGGAACAGAATACTAGCGATATTGGCCAATTTATTAAAAAAGGAGCATGTTGATATTTTAGCCAGTTGGTTAGGGCTGTTGCACAGTTCCCAGTTGGCCAAGGAAGCCACCAAGTAAAGACCCAGAAAAAACAGTGCCATGTGAACTGTAATCTGCAGTGGACATGGTGGGGACTGAAAACCATTATGTTTGTAAGTAGCATTCACTAATGGTCACCTAAGCACAATATACCCACCTGTCATTCAGTCCATGAAAAATAGACATCTATGTTCCTTTCGCGAACAACCAGCCGCTAGCTTCTAAATATCACTTCTATGATTTACAGATGTAATCATAGGACTTTCAGCTGGTCATTAAACAAGCCAACATCAAACATGTGAAATTAGGCTTAGAAAGCTCATTAACTCCAGAGGTCTATATTGTTAGATAATAATGCATGTTCCGTGTACTGTGTCAGGCGGGCATGTGGTTTCTGCTCTATCCTAAATAGCATTTGTCAATTTGCCAAAGCTCAGTACCCATTTAAGGTGCCTTTCCACCTAATTCTGCTGATTTTAACATTTTAGAAACATAATTTTACTACTGCTGAAAGTCCAAACCTTTCCGAGTAATAATTCTTCAATCATGTCAAATTTTGCATCATTCATCATTTTTTTTTTGGGGGGGGGGTCACATGACACAGCTGGCATTCATAGGTTGTTGCCATAGAAATTGAAGAAGCTTTTTTTCTTGTTTTCTATGTGATTAAACCTTGAGAGGAAAGAATAAAATTACAGATCTGGTAAAGGTTTATTTGCCGTACAAGACTGCGATCAAAGTTTTGTGTAAGGGGACTGGCACCTCCGTTGAGCACCTATAAGCTGATACAATTATACTCTCCCTAGAAGAGAGAGTCATTCATTTAAGTGGAAAAACACAGAATTACTCTGCTAACACAATTATAACTAAACCGTTTTCTCTCGTACCACAGGTTGTGTGACGGAATGGGACGGAATTAACTGCTGGCACGCTGCTCCACTGGGACAGACAGTGACCGTTTCATGTCCCGACAGTCTTCAAATGTTTCTCCCATCGAAAGGTAGGTCGGACAGCTGGTGGATGCTCTAGACTCAAAGCTGTATAGTCGTGACGAGGGTGATAGTTTCGGGAAGTGATTCGCTATCTCATTTAATAGTTTTTTTCCCCCATCCATTGGCAAACCAAGTTTCTATCTCCTACAGATACATAAATTGCCTCAAGGGTTTCCTTAATACTTTGTATCATAGTTTGGTTTATGTCAGAGAGCCGACCGCCCTTCCCTTGCAAGTCTTGCCCTTCGCAAAAGAAATTAAACTGATAAGACTTCCCCCGGTTATGAGCTCCACTGTAGCATGACTCCGGTAATAGCCAGTAGATGAAGATAAGTCCATTCCATGGTGCACGGTAGCCCAGCAAACCTTTTCCAATCCTGCCTCCTTAATTGAACCGTTTACTACAGCTTTAACTATCTAAACATTACCTCATCCTGGTGGAGAGAAGATGTTTTTTTTTGTGTCATAAAAATTGTTTTTGGTTCTTATTAACCCAAGTTATATTTTGGAAGGGAGTCAAGGGCACAGGTTTGTGCATGCTGCTGATATATGTATACACACACCAACCCACCATACCATCATGAGCAATGACAGGTGAAGTAAAGAACACTGATAATCGTGTTTTCATGGCATCTGGTGGGATATATTAGACAGCAAGTGAACATTTTGTCCTCAAAGTTCATGTGGGCAGGAAAAATGGGCAGCCTAAGAATTGGCGCAATGGAAGAAGGCGGCCTGGTCTGATGAATCATGTTATCTTTTACATCACATGGATGGCCGGGTGCGTGTGTGTCACTTACCTGGAGAACACATGGAACCAAGATGCATCCATGGAGACCCCATCTCCCAATTTATAGGACTTATAAAGGATCTGCTGCTAACATCCTGGTGCCAGATACCACAGCACACCTTCATATGTCTAGTGGAGTCCATCCCCCGATGGGTCAGGGCTGATTTGGTGGCAAGTATCTTCAAGACCTTACAGGAGAATCAACTCTACCTCTGCCAGCCAACTGGGGAAAAAAAGATGGATGGCATTCCTAGATACCACGTTATTATGGGCTTGTTAGGTCATAACAGTAGGACTTTGTTTAGTAAACTAAAATGAACAAAAATCAATACTTAATTTACCTCGCCACTGGTGATTGAAGGTCAAAACTTTGAAGTTACTAACGTGCCATCAGCGCAGAAGAGCTTCTTTATTCAAATGGAAAGGCTGAAAATGAAGAGTAAGAGATGGAAATAAGGAAATAGAGCAGGTGTAATTATGGCCAACTCAAGGAAGAGCAATTACAGATTACATTCATTGGATTTTTAGGTGTCAATGGTTCATTAGACGCTATGTGGGTAGTGCGTGTTATCGATTACCGTCACACAATCGTCCCATGTGGGATTCAGCGCTAAAACTATTTTAAATTAGGCATCGCCTTCCTTCAAAGAGTATTCATTTCCCAAACCCGACGGTCTTTTACGCTCTTGGTTACCGAAGAATTCTCAGTCGTATGTGATAGTTCGGGCTAAAGGTAATTATGACTGCATTCATTAAAGGAAAGATTGTCTGTTTCACCCCGTGTTTTCACATGCGTCATGTAACAGAGAAGCTGCTTCACAATATTCTGATTTCCAAAAGCCGTGGGCACATCAATTGATTACATGCCATAGAGGCTTTCGCGGTAGGAACATTGCAAGAAGGATTATTTATCAAAGCAAAACCACTGGTGTGAAACCCAGACTATAGGCATTAATAGTATCTATTTATGTACATGGTTTTCTTGACATGAATCAATATGGAGTACATTGACAAAACTGTTTTAAAAAACAGAACATTTATTTTAATATAATTAATATAATATCTACAGTACCTTACGTTACACAGAGCAGCATCTCACTTGCCTTTGTTTTAGGACTTAATCGTGGGGTGCATGCAATAAAACATATACTGGGTATTTAAATAAGCAAACTAATCCTTGTTCAATTGGGCTGTTGACCACAAAATGTGCCCAAGAAACTTGTGATTTGTTTGAAGGGGGCAGTTTAATGTCGCCGACACCCCTACTATAGAATAATTCATAGTAAAGTCCTCTGAGTTGAGACAATGCAGCATAACATGCATTTTGATGGCCGTTTAAGAGCTTTGATACACATTAACCAATAGGAGAAAACAAAAAGAACAAAGTTATGATTTTTTTGGTGTGGCGTTCACGCTATCCTCGTAAAACATTATGTAATGAGTATTCACCTCAACATCTCCTTTTGAGGACCATAAAAGGGGACTTATTTTTTAAAGCAATTACCGTAGTATTCTGAAAAAGCAACGTGCATCTACAAAGTTACCTGCTGCTTTCTCTGATCGCTCCCCACTTTCTTCCCCCAATTCTAAGAGAGGATGTCATTAATAGCCAACACTGACCATCTACTATGAACACTTTTGGTAGCAGGTCCAGGGGGGGGCAATAAGCCCCTTTGCCGCATAGGAGGGAGCATCAGGCTCCCTGCAATGCCATTACTCAATGGTTTGGTTAAAAGGGAGATCACTGATATCCCCAACCAGGCCATTAAACACTATGGAGGACCGTGCCGAGTTTGTAAGCAGGTGGTACCACCCTGGGTTTAGGCTCATTACCGCATATTGGCTGTTAATTTATAAGCAACTGGCTCAAAAAGGGGGAATCTATATATTTAATATTTATTATCAGATTTAAAAAATCACAATATACATACACAGTGACCTATTTTCCTGAGGAAACGTGGACGATGCTAAACACTATTCTCCCACCATCTGGAGATAGAAAGAACTGCCCAAGGGCTGGTAAAGGGCTACATGGCAGAACAGGTTGGCATACTGAGTACTATTCAATTTGTGATATAATGAAAGAGAACCTTTGAGAGTTTCCAGCCAAATGAGGGCCACACGGAAACTATGAATCTCCAGTGGGAATCTGTTTATAAGACTTAGATGGCAGATGGATGAAGATCCTAATCACCAACGTCAAGGCTTACACCGCAGCAGGGGAAGAAATCTCTAATTGGTAACCAAAAAAACCAGCAAAAACGCAAGCAAATATTTGCTTGACAGCTACAGCAGCAATATACATACAGTACTATGCAAATGCATTAGGCATGTATGAAAAAATGCTGAAAAGTAAGCATGATTTCAAAAATAGACATGTCAGTGTATTTTTATGAGTTAAAAAATGCAAAGTGAGTGAACAGAATAACAAATCAGCATCAATTCTTCTAGGTAGACTTGTACACAGTCAGGGATTTTGTAGGCATTTAGTTAGGTGGATGATTAAACAATTCTACCAAACAGGTGCTAATGATCATCAAAAATATATAGGTTAAAATACAATCATTAACTAAAACAGTTGTGTAGGAGGCATAAAACTAGGTGAGGGATAGCCAGACGCACAGTAACAAAACACAAGTCACACCGCATTAGCAAGGTCTCTCCCAGGCAGAAATTTCAAGGCAGACAAGGGTTTCCAGATCTTCCGTCCAAGATCTTTTGTAGAAGCACGGAGAAACGGGTAATGTTGAGGACCATAGAGGTCCTCAACATTACTGCAGCAGATGAAAGACACATCATGTTCTTCTCTTCCAAATCGGAAGATGTCCAGCAGTGCCATCAGCTTAGTATTGATGGAAAACAGTGGGCAGTACAAGAATGAGCATCTGCCTAAAGCATGGTGAAACATGGTGGAGGTTCCTTGCAAGTTTGGGACTGTATTTCTGCAAATGGAGTTAGGGATTTGGTCAGAATGAATGTTTTTTTCTTCTTCTACCTCTTATCTACCTTTGTCCGCATCTTTGCAAATATAACCCAGCAGAAATTTTTGCCACTATGGTGACACTTCCAGTGATGTCCTCTCTTCAATCAGCGGAGAGGACATCACCAAAAGGGACACTGGGAGGCTCAATCGCCCAAGAGGGTGGATCGGCCCTCCCGGCTTTGTCACCCCCTAGACTTTTCAGCCTTGTTGGATATGTAACAGTATCTATAATATAATAGATGTCTAATTTAACAAAACTAATATTGTAGCATGGCTGCTATGACCATGCGAACCCCTGAGGGTATAATTAACTAATATAAAAATAAATTAATTAGTACGCCTCTTCATGTCTGGTGACGTGTTTTATGACAAACAGTTTATAATAAACAGTCAGCTGTGATTTCACAGAGCTGGCTCGTTCAAGAGAAGATGGAATTTTTTTAGTCAAACGGTAAAACCCTCTATTGTGCTAACATAGAAAATGATGTACAGACACGTAACTTGACAGGACCTCAGATGTCTCTCCTTTAGATTGAATTAATGAGCTTTTGCCCTAACAAGTTTTTGTTTAAAGATAATTCAAGTGTCTGAGAAGGTACATAGTCTAATCAACGTTCTGAATATACCGGATTTAATAAATATATTACGTTACTAGCATTAACATTAATGAATCATTTTGAACTAGACACTATGGCACCACTACATTTGAAGATAGAACTGTAATGTAGTCACGTCCTGATTGGTCCTTTGGCCTGTGCTAGTTGACTTTGTGTGTGTGTAAAAATGATTAAGGTCAATATAGCAGTTGACCCTTGAAGTGATCGACTTGGTTACCCCATGCCCTTGCCTGGTTGCAAATGCTCCCCTGCTCTTAGGGCTGTAGGACACCTTGATACACTCATACCAAGCAAAGGTGCTGTGCTCCTTGAAAAGACAGAACATCATGGGAAAAATTAGGTTCCGAAAGAGGAACTTTATCTCCTGAAAAGGGTCACGTGTATGGGCATTTGCAGGAGGAGACGAGAAGCGTGCACATGTCCCTCCCAAGAAATTCCCTGACAGTGCTGCCCTTTGGCGGGGCAAGAACTTATGAGTGCCTGAATTCTGCAGTCAGTGCTGCTTTTGCTGTTCCTCAAAGTGGTACTTTTTAGTTATTGATGTGATATCCCAGTACTCTAGGAGGTACAGGAGACATGCGGGGTGGGGAGCACATCAAAAAAGTAGCCTGCCAAGGTGCCTCCTCATTGTGGTGGTACCCGACCATTGCTATGCCAACCCATTCTCCTCCTTGTTCCAACTACTCCCTGGTCCATGGGCAGGGTAATAATTTGCACGCACATCCCCTCCACAAAAACATCTGTGGACACTCATGGTCAAGTATTGATTGTAAACCACTGAGCATAAACACAACAGTGAACTTAGGTGGACGCGGGATGATGATCATTTAGCGCTAATTTACAGTGTTTCTCTCAGGAAGAATTCACTGACATCACTATTCTATGATGTCATGGCGCCTTAGTACTCATCTAAAAAAGTTAGCGCAACAGATTATACAGTATGTTTGATGTTTTTTTATTTATGGTATGTCATTTTTGCATCTGAAATTCTCCTGTAACTTAATGTGATCTTTACATGTCTGTCCTTGAGCTACGTATCTATGGCACATTAGGAAATCACTGGTGTATTACCTGCTTTATATTCCACAGTCGGGAGCATTAACTCTTTCCTGTCTCCATTACAGTTGAGATCAGAAGGAGCTGTACAGAGAATGGCTGGACTCCTCATTCGCCTCCATACTATAAGGCTTGTCTACTTAACGGAAGCAGCGAGACAGATGAAAAGGCAAGTTAAATGGAAATTATCTTAAAAAAAGATGAAAATGTATTTTAATTTTATGTTTCTTTTTTCAGTTAGTGTTTTTTTTTTTATTATTCACTTATCTACAAAACAGTGGGTTTATGACAAGAGATAAGAACCATTTAGCCCATTTGTCCCAACATTCATCTTCCTTTAAAATGTACTTCCCTATCGTACTTTGTTGAATCCCTTTACATATTTAACTATTTTTATTTGTCGGTAAGAAGCTGACTTCAAGTACTCCTATGCAGAAGGATCAATGGTACCCCCGAAGTGCTTTGCGTAAAAAAAAAAAAACCCAATAAACTGGCTTTGCGAGCAAAATAGTAGGTGGAACATAAGCAAAAAAAAAAAAAGCAGTGGGATGGGGCATAAGTGCCAGTGATCCCCCTATGAAAAGTGCACCTAAAGAAGAATAAGTATTAAAGTACCCAAAGTACATCAAAATGAAAAAAGTATATGCATGAGGTAGAAACTGCAGCTCTGCAGCTGCCCTTCTCTGTGTTTCTACAACAACTCTTACCACCGATTGGCTGCTTGAAGCAGCCAGTGAGAGGAAAACATTTCTATTGGAATCAATGGTAGTGTTCGCCAAGCAATCACAGGAGCTGATTGGAGGTAAGTATATCACGTGCGTGAAGATATGATTGGCCGAACACGCGTTCTGCGGGGAAAATAGCTGGGGGCCAGGGGAAGGGGCCATTACACACGAGGATTTCTGCAAAATTAAAAATATTAAAGATTAAAGTGCACATGATTGGAGGGTCCCTTTAACCGCCACTAGAACATTTCCTATGATCACACCCAAAGCAATGGGGCAAAAATTATTTTTTTGTGTGTGGGGGGGAAGAATAGTATGTGCACATCGATCAAAAATGTGAATGCCAGGATCCCTGCAGAAATAGCATGTTTCATGAAAAAAAAAACTGCTTATTTAGACATTATTAGCATAGTCAATACAATATATTATTTTTCCTCTATAAATGTATGTATGGTATAATGTAGTATGGGGTGTATAGGTTCTAAAAATAAACAGCAAAAGGAAAATCTCATACCAATATTCTGTCAACAGCTGTTGTCATGGTAACTAGTAATTGCATGAAATGATCTATTGTCACCTAGAAGAGAAGTTAGTTTGATACACCACAAATATAAACAATCATTTCGTTTGCTAATTGAGTCTTATCATTATTATTCATGTATGAAATTATAGCAAGGTGACGTTCGTCACCCGCTCTGCCTGCTGCTTAGGTTAGTATGTTACACGCATACACAGGAACTTCCCAGGCAGGCTATTTGGAGCTCTCCCTCTTCTGTGGGAGTGGCTTTGAGGAGGTGGGGCTACCTGGTATTGTGGGCGGTGCTAGTCCTAAGGACCGGGCTAGCTCCAGTGTTGAGCAAAAGGGAAAATGGGCAGGAAGTGGGCGTGGCTAAACACTTCCCATCCCCGAGGAACGTAAAAAGTGACCCGGAGGCTTGGGGAAGCAGGGCTTCACCCGGAGACTCTGGGCAGATCCTAGGTACAGTTATACATTTATACAGAGGGGGGTTAAAGATATACAAAAAGTATTCCTAGTTTAAAACATGGTCTTAATGTATAGTAACCGATGTAATATTCTTGCTGAGAATATGATTTGATTGGTTTTCAAACTTTGCATCAGAATTACTTTCTATACATAACCCCCAAGACGCTGGTCTGTCGGTTTTCCTAATCCTATATTTTACAGTTCAGTACGCTGAATAAACCTATATAAGGATGTTTTTATACCTCGAAATAAGCAATGTATATGTATGAGAGACCCATTCGTGTGCGTATACCATGGGAGCAGCTATTTTCATTTCCGGTCCTTGAGTCTTGCATAATTACAGCTCCTTTTTTTGTGAAATTGTTAATTCCCTTTGGTTAAAGTTGATTGGTTGTTACGGCCTTTGTAAGGCTGGAGGGAGGGGGAACTAGAGATGTTCATGACAGAAAACTAATTATTTTGCCTCAGATCTAAGCTTCCCCGAGGTAGTCTTTAACGATTATCCCTTGTCTCAATTTTTGCCTTATTTCTTGTATTGATGCATCTGCTGCTTCCCTATCACAGGTACAGGCAAACGCTATCTTCCATGAAAGATTGCAGCCTGACCGCTATTCCGTCTGGTAATGACAGCATACAGATTAGAAATTACAAATATGGCTGTCCGCAACCCTTCCCGTATAGTGCGTGCACAGCATCCAGTCAAAGATCAGAGAGGATTGTGGGTTGTCTCCCCTTCCTTCCGCCCTATTTGTAACCCTTCTCAGAGAAGGCTCCCCCGGAGCTCTTCCTCGTCTGGGGGAGTGGCTTCACTAGGAGCATGGTAGGAACCGACCTAGTTGCACATGTGGGCGGGGCTAGCCCCAGATAGTATTTAGTTCCCCTGCCCAAGAGGAAAGCTACCTGGAGACCTGGGGGAAGTAGTGCTTCACTGGGAGACCTGGAAGAGTTCCTTGGTACGCTGGTTAGTAGTTTTTATATACACTTCTGCATACCTACTGGTATTTGAGATTATATATATATATACACATACACACACACACAGTATATATATATATATATATATATATATATATATATATAATATTTTCATGAGTATTAAGCAATATTTATTCATGTGTTTAATACCTTAAAAGAGCCACTTCATCAGAATCCTGGTCTGGCAGGCAGGATTTAACGTCATGGACAGATGCTGCTGGGTTTACATCCAGCCGTTAACGGTGCTTTCTCCACATACACAAAGTGTACGTTAAGCAAATAAACCTCAGCAGATGTGCCATCGTAGTCTTTCTTCTACATAAATTAGAAATACAGGAAAATGTTACACGATCAAAGTTACTACTCCTGAGTGCTCAGCTGCATTAATCATGATTAACGAATCATTATTCCA
Organism: Spea multiplicata; assembly: GCA_009364415.1. Lineage (NCBI taxonomy): Eukaryota > Metazoa > Chordata > Amphibia > Anura > Pelobatidae > Spea > Spea multiplicata. Next base: position 1,636,076 of record VKOC01000010.1, read on the forward strand.
GAGGCTTTATGTTGCTTGAGCGTCTCAGGGTTAAAGTGCAGTATAGTCCTACTGATTCAGCTACTTGGTAAGAAATATAGCCATGAACTATTATATAGTACTCACCAAACTTGGAGCTAAGCAATATATGGCACATATGGCCCGATATTTAAGCCTGTTAACTTCTACCACTCCCGCTGGGAGGCTGTTACACTTATTCGCCACCCTGTCAGTAAAGTAAAAGTCCCTTACACTACAGAGTTATGTGATGTCGCCTTCGCTCCTTGTCTTTCAGAGAGACCATTTCTACACCGTGAAGATTCTGTATACCTGCGGATACGCCGCATCGCTGACGGCACTTGTGACCGCTATTAGCATCTTCTCTCTGTTCAGGTGAGCGCCGTGGCTAAAACAGAGTGACAAGAATGATGGTGACAAGAGGTGGCAGATGTGTGTTGAAAAGAGCAGGGCCCTCTTCTCCATCAGTATGCCTTAATGTGCGTTAATCTTATTGTCACATTGTATCTTCTCAATTTAAGTATTATTGTTAATTTCCCCTTATTGTAATAGCGCTATGAAATCTGCCGATGCTCTATAAATAATATATTAACATGCCATCACACAAATTGAACTTGTCAGCCAGTGTACTCCAAAAGTATATTAAATACGTAATTTTGTATTTCTATATACTGCTACATTAAGGTTCTCAGTAGCCCTACCTGCTCTCATCTAAACTCTGCCCATTTCTGAAAATGCCCCACACCTTTTTGAGTATAGCCCACCTATTAGAAAAATACCCTGCCCATTAAAAAAGGGTTAACCTAAAACAGGTCCTAGAATGTACAGATCATATGCACACCATGAAACGTTAGGAAGTAGGCTACCAGGAACTCTCCCTCTTCTGGAGATAGTAGCAGCTTTGCAAGTGGACAAGGCTAGCCATGTACTCAAGTGAGGCTAGCTTTGAACAATGGTGGGCTAAGTCCCAAGCACCATTAATTAGGTTGGGAGAAGAGTGGGGAGTGGATGTGACTAAATGCTGCTCTCCTGCTCTGGAGAACCTAGACGGGAACCTGGAGAACCTAGACAGGAACCGAGGAAGCAGCTCTTCACCCGGAGACTCTGGGTTATGATATGATATCACACAGTGGATGGATTCTTGAATAGGGTCCATTAACCAAATCAAAATAAATGCATAAAACCAAAGAATAAAACGTTATGCTTAGTTTCTGTGTGTGGTAGAAGAACAGCAGTCCGTGGACACCTGCTTTATGCACGGGTCGATAGCACAGTCCCACCAGACAAAGAAAACGACTGCCTTAGGCTTACAGGAATACATGAAAGAACTATGTACAACATTTCTAGTGGAACCAGCTGCAAGTAGAATGCACCTGCCAAATACTTGGGACATTAATCACTGCTTTCTTATGTTGGCGTAGAAATACACAGGCTCCTAGACTTGTAAAGCAACGTCCCTAAATCACACTATTAACCCCCTTTGGATCACAATCCTCTTCCTTGCGCATCATCATCCTGGGATATTACTCTGTGCCCAGGGCAAACTAAATTCTAAAGCATCCCATGTCATGCATACAGTCTTATCTTGGTTAGTAGGTTGTAATCACTTATTTTGGGCCATTTACAGGTAAAAAGAGGGTGAAAGTGAAACAAACAAGATTAAAGGTGTGGGAGCTATGAATACAAATCAAGTTGGATTCACCCTCCAAATAGTATGGTCCAATTAGCAGACCCACATCATGGCCAAGGCATTGAGTTCTAGTCCACGTTGGCTCATCCGCCTCTAGGTCATATTATTTTAAGATTTTATAACGTTTGGTTTTATCCTCAATTATTAAGATTTTAATTCATTTTGCTGGGAATCCTTGATTCCAATGAGAGGACTAAGTCACTTGGTGGTGTGAAAATGTGGCTAAGGAGGGCAGGTTGCTCTACCTCTCTCAAGCGCCAGCTTCGTAACGCATTCTTTGTCGGTGGTGAGGTTGCATGGGACATTAGACTGTCCCTTTGACAGGAGAACTGCGTGAATCACAATAAGGACAATCTCCTGAAAAGTAAACAAGCTCTACAGAATCCATAATGTCTTAGTCAACCACACAAAGAGGGGCAAAGACATTGAGCTGCCCATGGTGCCACATAATGCCATGTAACAGGAGAGAAACGTCAGTATATTGAAATATATGAACAGACAGGTTGTAGACTGTCCGAGGCGCTGATGATCTTAGTTTTTCCATTGACCGTAGACATAGTATTGTCACAGGACCTGGCGTTCACAAATGAAACCCTGAACCATAGATTGTGTGAGAGGTGCCACCAGGTGGACATAGTGAGAAGAGTCCTTGAGGCAAATGAAGACGAGAGGCTTACAATCCGCAAGTACAAGATCGTGTCTACTTCAGCTCTTATTTTTAAACGATACGTTTGAATATGATTGGTGGCTAAATACTAGGCTTCCATCAGAACCCCCACTGAGCTATATTTCTTTTTCTGTAACTTTTTTTGGATTGTGTTTTTGCGCACTTCTATTACCCTAGCAATTATTCCACCGTATTCTATGTAAATGAAGTCACAGGCAACCTCATTTGGGGAAAATAAGAATCGGGGGGGAAAAAACCACATACATTTTAATGATGTTTATATGAGGAACCACGGAGCATTCTTCTGCAAATTATTTGAGTATAAATGTTATTTGATACAATTATACTTGGCACACTCGTCAGCTTCTGAACATGAAATGGATGGAAAATATAAAATCAGTATGATTATTTTATAGTCTCTGTGGGCGCTTGATTCAGAGAATATTTTAGTTTAATGTCACATTCCCGCTCCCCGTCTCTCTCCGCAGCGCCTAGTGACGGATGTTTGATTGACATTTATTCAGGGCCCGTGTCCTTACATTAGTCTGGTATAATAGGCACTGAGTCACCTGTGTATTGTGTAAATGAGCTAAGGGCTTGCATCAAAAGAGATGGGATATGATGAGTTATTGGAATACTGAAGCCCCTTTCTGGAATTGTTTAATGAATACTTACTGTCAGCTCTCCAAATGCAAAAGACAGTTAACTCTTGAGAGACAGATCTTAAGAGGCAAATTGATCAAAGTGAAGATTTGAAGCTTAAATTGACGTGTCTGGCTTTTACTTTAATCTGGTTTATTCACTAAAAAGGGAAAAGTAAGTAACTACCGTAATTACTACTGGCCTAAAGCTAGTTATCGAAGAACCATTAGTACACCTATAGAAGTAACGTAGAGTTTTGTTTTTAAGAGAAAAAATAATAAAAAATCAATCCAATCAACTTCAACACCATCTACAAAGATGGCACTTTGGAAATTAGCCGTGGCATATCGGGCACAAAAAAATAATAAAAACACTAAATATATACATCAACTCCAATCCAAAACGGATGTCAGGGATGGTTATGGGTTGTTGAAGGAGAGTACTCAGGACTTGTACCATCAATAAAGCAGGTCCTGTGGTCCTTGTTACGCCAGGGATAGCAGTCGCGCCAATATGTCTACGGAAAATCTTTGGGTGCCAGAGACTGGAATATGGGCCAATGGTCAATGTAATTTATCCCACCTCGGGGTTATAAACAGCAATTCTAAAGGTGGTCTTATCATGGCAACCATTGAAATGTCCCTGTAGATATTTACTGTGTATATCTATGAAATATATATATCATTATTTCATGCTGTTAAGACTTTTCTCATCATGATTTCATAGAAAGAGTAAGTGTGCGGACTGCAGAATCAAAAATGCAAATGTGGCTGAATTGTTAATTTTAGAAAAGATATAGATTAACCCAGAAGGCTCATTAGCTGGAGCAGTAGGTCAACACTCTGGGGACACGATGATGGATTTGAATCGTCAGACTAGGTCAATATGATGACATGCTTAACATACTGAAATTGAATTAGACGATGAACTCGCTGCTGTACGGTAGTGACCTGTATTCCGTCAGAAATGGTCTTGTCACTGCCTACATGTATAAGAAAGGAAAGTTTTGGGTTTTTTTATTTAAAGGGCTAATAAAGCCAGTCCTCTACTCTGCTATGAAGCTGATTTGTTGAATATGGACTTTCCATGTTAAAAGATGGATTGATGGCTATTCTAGGTCATTAAAGCCAGCCAAGAAAGGTTCATAGCAAAGCTACAGATTTTAAGAACACTCCAGGTCCAAACATGTTTTGATTTCTTTCATGAAAGACAACCTTCCATTCTTAATTGTAAAAGGTAACTAAATGGTTAGTCTGGCTCAATTGTTTGGGACAATTACAGTGTCACAGATGACTTTCAGTGATCATCTTCTTGCTTCTAAGGATGTAAAGCCTTGGAGAAGATCTTCATCCATTGTTACGTCTTCTGTTCATTTCCAGGAAGCTTCACTGCCCCAGGAATTTCATCCACATGAACTTGTTTGTGTCTTTTATATTACGTGGCACTGCTGTGTTTGTTAAAGACGCCGTGCTGTTTGCCGATGAAGACGTGGATCATTGCACAATGTCTACAGTAAGAGATTGGCTTCCAAGTTTGTTCTCCATCATTTTGTCTATCACAAAGTTTGCACAAGCACCATCATCAACAGGAGGTTCGTCACACATACATAAAATGTTGCCCACCCAGCTTCGTATAGATTGCGTTTCTATATAATACTGAAGGTTTCCGTGCCCCAGGCTAATCTACATCTTCTCGTTCCAGGCGAGCTGTAAGGCGGCCATGGTATTCTTCCAATTCTCTATCCTTGCAAACTTCTCTTGGCTGCTAGTGGAGGGGATGTATCTCCACACACTGCTCACACTCGCTTTCACTTCACAGAGGAGATACTTTTGGTGGTATATTGTAGTTGGCTGGGGTGAGTGTGAATTATTTCTGGAAAAAACACATTAACATTAGAGCCATTCCACATTTGTTATTGTGAACTGACTTCTATATACTATATAAACTGATTAAATCTACAGGGGGTACATGAGTTTAATATATATATAGTAGAAAAGATGTCTATGCCATGGTCCTCTAAGTCATTAAATATCTCCTACCCCCTGCTTTCTACTAACATAGGGCAGATGTTCGACTTTCCACTTATGGAAAGTCGACAGATGGAAGAACCATCATTTCGCAAGAATTAATGTGGACTTGAATCTGCACCTGGTTTTTTTTGTATTAGGACCTCTATAACCTGTCACAAACTGTCTCTTTTCAAGAATTTGCTGTCCAGAAAGGGTAACGTGACTCATCTTCTTGTTAAAAATCTATTACAGATAATTGCTGTGACATTAAAATAATTCATTTTCATGGCACAGCGAGTTATACTCTATTTGTCACATTATCTAAATTACCGCAGAAATTATACTTGCCAGTTATGATAAGCAGAGGTTAAGATGTCATGTGTTGCTATTTTCTGATTTGCGGCAATCCTTCATTTTATCTGCAAAAACGGTCAACAAAATCTTTATTTTGATTGGGCGATGTGAGTCTTTTAGCCACGGGTAAACCCCTTAGAAAACAAATTTATAGCAGATGTTTTAGGTGCCATCAACTGAGGCATGCTGAGGAGCACACTAGCTGGCTTAAAGGCCTCCTTACCCTCCATCTTCAGAATATTTATGTGGGCCTTCATGTTCAGGATGCTAGCGTACCTTGACCTGGGCACAAGCCTAGCTAGGAGGGGGCTAGCAGTCTGGCCTGGTCTTAGCTAAGTCTCTGGCAGTCTATTGCATGCTAGACAACCTCTTCTACCAAAGGATGATGCTACCCATAAAACACTTAAAAGGAATCCTGGATCTCTTTAATGAAATGTACTTTTGGTCCACCAAAACCACGCTGGATTCACTTAAACGTCAAGTTATAAAATGATCATCTGCAAATTGTTCAGTTTATGGACAGCTCTGGATATTGTAAGATATCCATGAGCTGAGTTTCCCAGTGAATTTCCAACTGGAAACAAACGTGAACTTGCAGAACAGTGACTTACCTCCTGTCCTATTGAATTTTATGAAACCTAAAAATCAGTGGTTGGTAACCGGAACCTTTTGGCACTAGGGCAATATTCACTTATGGTAACTTCCCAGGGTATGCTAATTGGAGCTCTCCCATGTAAGCTAGCCATGTGATGGACAGGGCTAATCATACATGGTGGTGGGGCTAGCCTTGTGATGGACAGGGCAAGCCCAAATAGCCTTAAATTAGCTGGTTGTAGGAGAAGTGATTGGGACCAAACTATGCTAAAAAAAAAAACTGTCCTGGAGACTTGAGGAATCCATACTTGACTTGGAGACTCCAGGTCAAGCCCACAGAGCTTCATTATGTTTATTTACACTGTATTTTGTTTGTAGAGGGAAACGACCTACAAATGTTTAATTGTCTATTTCAGGTGTTCCAGCTCTTACAATTACAGTGTGGATAAAAACAAGAATTACATTCGATGATACAGGGTAAGAGAGAAACGCTGGCGGTATAACTGGTATTATAAAACACAAGTTTTTAAATGACATTTCCAAATACCAAGTAACTAAAACCCCCAAAAGAGAGGAAGAAAGTACCAAGTAGTTGTTTCGCTGCTTGCCCTCCATGAACGCTGATTCATTGGACTAAGTACGCCCTGGAGCCAGCAACGTCCTATCTAAAGTGTGTTTTAAAAAATGACTGGGGGTCCCAGTGATATTGTTTGACATGTATGTTGTGCAGGGTACATACTCCATTATTAAATTATCTAAATTATCAAAATAGCCATGCTTGATACACTGTTGGGTTGGTGGTCAATTTGAACCGTCATTTTATATACCTAATTCTAGGACTTTTATCCTGTATTTCACATTCCGGTATGTCAAATATTTTTTTCAGGTGCACAGTGCCATCCAGAGGAGGTAGAAATCTATTACATTGTCAATTTATTATTGTGGCATTTGCTCTCGAAATAGATTAAGCAAACCATACTTATGTCAAATGAAAGGTTTGTAGAGTCATTTTATAGAAACGTAGAGCTTAGAAGACCCTTAACTTGCCTGTTGACTTACCCTGCAGAAGTTGGCCTCCAACAGTAATGAGGTGTGAACAAAAATCTCGCTCGGCTGCTCACTTAAAATTTTCCTGGTTGTAAAAACAAAGTTTAATGCCACGCTAAATTTTTAACCTTATATTTTACTATAATCACTGTACATCTATTGTCTTAACTAAATATTGTAATTCATGTAGAGAGCAGAACAGGTGGTTGGTGGTAGGACACACATTACGGAACAAATGTATCATGGATGATGAAATGTTGCTTAATGTTTTATAAAGTACATATCTTTTTTTACATGTATAAACTGATTCTCCCATAATTCTTTCAATTAGGTGCTGGGATGATTATGAGAACATATACTGGTGGATAATCAAGACGCCAATACTGCTTGCAATATTTGTAAGTATCGTGTTAATATTTTTAATCTATTAAAAAATTACATTTTCTGTCAACTTTCACTGATGTCCAAAGTTTTAATATTCTGGAGCATGGGATATTGGGGGTCATTATTCAAGGGTCATCAGTGCCATGAAATACATGGATTTTATATCAATTTTTCTGCATTGCAGAGCTGCAAGGAAGTCATGTATTTTAGAGAAAAACATATGTGGTTATGCAGTCATGCCTAGGCCAGAGTCCCTTATGAAAATGTCTTGGGTAGTATTAGGTTAATTATAATCATGGCCATAAGAGTAGCCAGGCCTGGGTGGACCAGTGTGGACTGAAGACTGACCTGGCTCAAAGCCATTTCATTGTAGTCATTGTCTGTCGATGTACCATTAGCTCATGCTTTACTTCCACAAGATGGGCTGTGATCTGAGCCAGGTCTACCTCGTCCATCTTCAATAGAAGTGTCCATGTTGTTCTATCCTGTATGCTTCGTTTTCCCATCTTTCAAATGTTAATAGATGGTTTCAGAGTTTCAGTAAACCCTAGAGGGTTTTACCTTAGAGGGTAAACCCTAAAATTTTTAATACCGCATGATACAAATGGCGTAAATCTAAACTCTGAAAGCTAAAATGTGTAGTTTTGGATAGGCTGGTGTGAATACAACTCCTCATGGTGTTATGTTTTGGTAATTCCAGCTTAATTTCATCATATTTCTAAACGTGATAAGAATTCTTATCCAGAAAATAAGATGCCCAGAAATTGGGAAAAATTACAAGCAGCAGTACATGTGAGTAATTATGACAATCACGTGAAACTTTTCTCTGATTTAACTTGTGTTCAACCGACAGCAAGGTCCTTGAGCAAGAAAGGCCATATTCAAAATTTGACTTATTAAATTGTTTGCTTTCATTCGCAGGAGGCTTGCCAAATCCACTCTTCTTCTCATCCCACTCTTTGGCGTTCACTATGTCCTTTTTGCTTTGTTTCCGGAGCACATCGGAGTCTGGGCAAGAATGTACTTTGAACTTGTTCTAGGATCAAACCAGGTGACTTTTTCTATACAAGTATTTGTTGAGCATTTTTGTGCATATAGTAGTATGTCAGCAAACTATGCTTTTTAATAATAAACAAATATAAATTAAATTAATGCATAGACTATGGAAATTTTAACTTCCTGTTCTGAAGATCTACATGATCTTTTTGCTACCCTGAATATGCTTTATCTCAAAAATGGAAACTAGACTTGTGCATTCGTATTTGGGAGAAAATGTTGCATTTTCGTTGTTCACACTGAATACCGAATAAACTAACATGGTGGCAGGTAAATAAATATGAAGACGAAGAAGCACAACACAAAGAATCTTCGTGTTCGTAAATATCTCCTAGCTAATATCCCTGGTCCCTTCCACCCATACTGCCTCTAGCCTACCTTAAGTCTTCGTAGCCTCACAGGGGTTAACTGGAATCCGTAGGATCGTGCCAGGAGTTAAAGGTCCGTAAAAGCGACTGCTGGCGACCAATAGAGTTGCTCTTAGGAACCTTTAAAATTGAAATCATGGCGCTGAAGCTATTGGTCTCTCCAGGCAAAGTTGCTCCGAGGTGTACCTTGCCCTGCCCTTTGTCAAGGGAACTTAAATCCCTGTTTCTCCCAAGCCAAGTTTCTCAGAGCGGTTGTCTGAGTCACCTTGAGCAACGTCTGTCGGGTCTACCCAGTCGGAGTACAGGTCAATTTCCTTGACAAGGCTCCTGCCGGCCACCGATAGAAATCACTGTTACGGACCTTTAACTCCTGGATCCAATAGACCAATGGCCTCCCCAGGCCAAGTTTCGGCATCAGAAGTTAAAAGTCCTTATCAGCGACTATTGGTTGCAGGCCAGGAGTTCCTCTGGCATCAACCAATAAAAAGCAGTGACCCTTTAATTGTTGATGCCAGAGGTGGCCCCTGTCGGCGACCAAAAGTCGCTGTTATGGACCTTTAACTCCTGGCCACATTTCATCATCAGGAGTTAAAGGTCCGTAAGGGTGACTCTATTGGTGCCCGGCAGGGAGTTTCTCTGGCATCAGCTGCCACTTGCTCGTTCTGTCCTCCTTGTTATGTTTCTTTATATCCTTTTATATTACTCTGCTTAGCCTTCCTTATCCCAGCCTGCGGGATCCTGCATACTTCTCTGTAGAGCTACGTCTCATGCCTTCTCTAGGATGCCTGCACCATTTGTTTTGGACAACATCCTCTGCTATGTCAGGGCCATGGTATGTAGCCGCACAACCCTAGGCCCTGTCCGACTCCTCTACTGCGCAATAACTCCTGAATACCATCATTGGGCGCTCTGGGTAAGCCGTAAGGACCTCACCCCTGACAGTCCCAGGATTTGAGTCCCTTTTGGTAGGACAAGGTACACCTCAGAGCAACTTGGCCTCGGGACACTGCTGACTTCGGTGTCAGTAGTTAATAAGGTCCATAACAGCGATTGTATTGGTCAACGCCAGGGGGCTTGACTGGCATCAACTAATTAAGAGCAGCTGTCCTTCATTGGTTGATGGCAGAGGAGGCCCCTGTCGGCGACCAATAGAGTTGCTCTTACGGACCTTTAAAATCGTGGAGCCAAAGCTGTTACCGTGTTAACCCCGTATTAACCCCTGCTAGAAAACCGTCAAATAAAAATTAAATATTAAATAACTTCTGTATAAACTACTGGATTGCATTCAATGTTTCCTTATTTCCCTGCAGGGGTTTATTGTGGCCTTGCTGTACTGCTTCCTGAACGGAGAGGTGAGAGCCAGGCAGACTTTTTCCTCAGTGAGTAACTCATACTTGCCAATATCAAATTATAACAAGAATACTATTTAAAAATATATGTATCCTAGGAACACTGGGAAACCCACTTTAGAGCAGGACAGCGTGAGGCTGATTCATTAACAAGTCAACATTTTAATTTCTGCAAGTAACCCCTTTCAGGCAAATTCATGTGACTCGCATAAAAAAAGCAACTTTGTGTTTTTAATAAAGCCATCAACTAAAAATTGCTTCAGTCCTCCTGGTTCAACATGGCTGACTCGGAAGTTGTTCCTGAGTTATACCTACATTAAAAGTAGGGAAAAAAACACAAATAGAAAGAAAATCAGAACATAAAAAACAAGCAGTACACCGGACAGCACAGTCCGTTATTCTTCTACAGAGATCAAAATACCCATTTAGCTCGTGCAATAAATGCAGTAACAGCAGGATACTGGGTCATCTATTGGCAGGTATGTTTAACTCATATAGTAAAATGTCTAAAATCCCAACAATCACTGGCAGGTACCTGAAAAACAATTTGGAAAAATAATAATATTTCATCAACTAAAATGACATTCAACATATTTGGCCGGGTGAAATTGCGGCAGTTTTGGTAAAAAAAAAAATGCTAAATATAGCTAAATTATAAAGAATTTGAGAAAAAAAAATAATTTTGGTTTTACAAAAATTGCCGTTAACTGTTAAGTTTGTTATATAAGATATATATTAATATGTAATGATGACCTGCACAGTAGTACTGTATGGGAGACATGCATGTGATTGTTGGTCTGTCATCGTTTGTTGCTGTTTATCTTTTCTTTGTATCGTATGTTACTGCATTATGTCTTAATCACTGCAAATGCCAATGTCATTATAGGTTTGTATGTCTCTGGTAGGTATCCGAGCCATAAAGCCAATGAATTATTTTATATGTAAATTTGTGAATAGAAACCTGAGAACACCATAGTGTTTTTTCACCAATCTTAATGTGAACGGCCATATTCATAATGCTACATACTATTTTAATACAGCTATCTGGTGGCACCACCAACCGTTAAGCATCCAAAACTGGGAAAAGCACAACAGATGCCCCAGTATGCCACGAGCCTGCTATTGTAACGGCGCGATATAAGTAAGCATAATGTAATTTAATGAGCCCAGTAAAAAATAGACAAAATCATAAAACATAACTTGTATTACATCCAACACTTGTACGTCCACAACATCTGCAAATACAGCAGCCAACTCCTTTTATCAGCAGGTTCAGAAACATATTTTGAGATTAAGATTTCCGCCTCCTATTTTCTATCAGAATTTTTTGTGCTTTTCTCACAGAAATCCCAGCCTAATGTATATAATATATATATTATATTTTGGAATATCTTTACCTCTAGCAAGTGATGGGTTGCGTAAGCATCATTATTAGAACCATTTGGTTGCCACCATCAGCAAGCCACTCCAATCGAATCTTTGCGTTCGGCTGTTAAAGGATTAACATTTGAAGTCGGTTTATGTAAACTGTTCCCTATATATATTTATTTTCGCGCAGGTACAAGCCGAGATCCAGCGTCACTGGGGCAAGTGGCAGAGCTCATTGGAGAGCAACGTCTTTAATTTGGTGACACAGGATTTCACCGCGTGATTTGGTTCACCTTGCGGGAAAAAGCAGCTACTGTCACACGATGCCCGGAATTGACTGTGAAAGACTTAACCAGGATGACAGAATGTGGATATACGTAGTGAAATAGTGGGACTAGGTATAATCGCCCGCATTCGTATTACCCCATAGGACAAATTGACATTATCAATATCTCTGTGACACTGCAAAGTGGCTTTGGCAATGACCCTTCAAGAATCGGTGGCTTTTGTTCTTCTCAAACCTCATTCATTCTGGATCGCGCTTTGATGTCCGGAGGATCATCGGAGTTGTAGGCTACAAACCACTAGAGACCAGGTGTTGTGCTAATTCATAGAACTGAACAGAACTCTATATTTATTATATAAGATGACACTGTTCATCATACTGTACATAGAACTATATACTTAAATAAAAATAAATAGTAAAGTGTCCTGTGATGTTTTATTGATCGTATTGGGGTCTTGCAATCTTCACACAGCTAAGGCTGACCATCAGAAACTGCCTGCGCTTCAATTATTGCACTCAAATACAAAAGGGCCTTTTGAGCCAAGGGAACCAGATGCATAATGTTGTACTCCTTGTATTCTTTGTCAAAGTAGTGCGAACACAACTAATTATTTGGTTATTTGCTTGAAGCCACCTTAGAACCTTCAGCTTCTACAGATTTTGTTTGGGGGTAAAATGAAGGCCGCAAAATGCAAACTTCCGTAAGTGAAGACCAACATGGACAAATTAAAATAATGTTGTTTCACTTTTTTTTAATCAAATGATGCAGGGTAAAGTCACTCCAAGGAGTCTTCTGGATTCATCTTTGGTAATCAAGATTGACTTCAAATCCAAAACTCATAATACCAATGGGAAATGTCCAACATTAGAGGGCTACGCTTGTCACCATTATATATATTTTTCCACTCTGATGATCTTCATACACATTTCAATTGATAAAACATCTAAATATGCAGATAAGTACATCATTGACAAATTGTACTTTATGCCACTTTCCATATTCGCATCCAAAACACTCTGGAGGGCTGAGAGAGGCTGGGAGGAATCTCAGTTCTAATCATATCAGGAAATGTGATACTGAATAAAATACCAACAGCAGAGCCCTTATTGTTTTGCTTGAGCTTAGCCAAGATCTGGGCGTAATGCCCAAGGTTACCATTGGCAGACCCTTGGCCCAAGGTGGTCTTTGACAGGAATGGCTCAGAAGGATGTCAATGCCTGTTGTCCACATAGAGCTGGGTAGTATATGTACAGCTCATCCATGCTACACAACTTGTGCTTGACAACTAATTCTCAGAACTTTACACCTGGGTTAAGAAATACAATATTCTGTGGAATTAAGATCCTCTGCCTCTACCATCATTGGAGGAGTAAGATCAATGTTTTAAACCCTGGTCGGTGGGGAGAAGCTTATGCTATTAGCACCTAATCCTTTAAAAGCAGTTGCAGGATGGCAGCAACACAACTTTTGAGGTCACAAGTGAACCCCAGGGAACATGCACCCCCCTACACATGTTTAAGGAAAGGTTGAGAGGTGTGAATCTTCATGCATTTCCCATTCTTCTGCTCTCATGGGCAGCGTGGGAAACACTTGAGCTTTGGGATACAGGGAGTGCATTGATTTTTATGGATCGAGCATTGGTGCTTTTATCTAAGAGAACTTGACACCTCCTTCTGATAAAAGAGATGACTATTTCCAATTCTTCAAACTATGCTTACGAGGCGGGAAAAAAACCCAAAACTCATTATGTTTCATCTCAACTAAGAAGTAGCAAAGAAGCTCCATTGATAATCTATGTTCTCCTGAATTCTGACACAGGGTAAGATCTGCATCAGACAACCAAGGAAGGTAGCGAAGGTGGATTATGGGTCTGACAAGTTTATTGCAGTAGTGGAAGAGCGGGCTATAGGTGATATAATTGCTGAGGTTATTTGACTAAATATCCCAGATGTAATATAGAAATCCGCAGACCCTTTACCCATTCCTAGAAATTACCAAAATTAGTGTCATTGACCCTTTGGGACTGGGGCTTTTTCATAATCTTTTGCATTTTTACCATATTTGATGAACCCACATAAATTATACTTTTTGTTCAGGAGTGCCTTCTTTTAAAAGCATAGAAATACATGAAACAGATAAAAAAAAATAGATTTTTTTCAATTTTGCGTAAAATTTCTTCCATACTGTAGGTACCACAGTCGAACTAAGAGCCAATGTTCAACCATCTCCTGATTACAGTCCCACCCCACATATATATTTTGATGTTCAAGAGGGCCACATCCATTCATATAGCAGATTACTATAATCATATTCTGGTCGTCCCCGGACGTTATACTCTACTTGGCATTTACTCAATTATAAGGCCATAAACGGACGCTGTACCGACACTATTTACTAGTGGGCACACATCTTATACACGCTTTTTTTCCCCAGAACATCTGAATATCATTGATCAGAATTCCTCTTTTTTTTGGGGGGGGGCATTCTGTTAATAGGACAAATGTGAGACATGCAGAAGAGGCCACGATAAGTTCTCTTTTTAATACTAAACCCATTAAAGCCAAAATAATGGTACAAAAAGAGGTTAAAAGTGCACTTTTTCTTCCGCTGCGATGAAGGCAATATTACTTAACCCCTTAATGACAAGACTGTCGATCAATTGATTAATGAGTATCCAGATTTACTGCTGTTCACATACACATTATTGTGATTCTATACCCCCCAACATGGCCAAAGAGGGACACACGTTTGTTTTACAGGATATAGCTAAATGTATAGCGACTTGGTGACCTCGATTGTAATTTAATTTAGAGTAGAAGAAGGTGATTTATTTACACAATTGAATTTATAAACACACTTTCTTCTGTTTATAAACAAATAATTGTAACAGTTATGGCTACATATTCTGAGTTATTCTGAGACACCGGGGGAATGAAAAAGGGATTTGTGAGGTATTTTATAGCTGGGTCTGAGACTACATCCACTTTGTTTGAGCCCCATGTCCACAATTAAACCGGGCAATGTATCTACTGCAGAATAAGTACCTCAGCCACCTTTGGAAAGGTTACACAATGACCGCCTCATGTTATATAATATAGGACTTAGGGGGTGTTTTGTAGAAACGTAGAATCTGATACACCCATTCAGCCTGTCTAATCTGCCCAATTTCTGATGTAGAGACTGAAAGCTTGTTGGTCTTGCTGTAGATTCAGGAGCCATTTGCCTATCTCATGCATTTTTTTTTATTATTTTTACTGCATTAGCTTCTTCCCCTTCTGCTAGGAGGCCGTTCCGTTTACAAACTACCCCCTCGGTAAATTTAAACTCTCCAACATTATATCGAACGCTCAGACCCTCTAGCTTAGTTTAAGACTCTTGCTCTAACGTGGGTCCTTTGCAATACACCACACTCTCACAGATTGCAAGACCCCTTTAATGTAACTAAATGTTATTTCCTCCTCCAAGCTGTATAATTATAATAGTATAGTCATTATTTTAGTCAAAACTCAAGATTGCAGGACGCTCTGAACCAGTACGCTCTCTGTCAAAACGAGCATTAACTTGCAGCGCGCCAAAATGCCTCCTATCCTCCTACAACTACACGTCCCAGAACGCCTCGCGCCAAACCCCGGAACGGATTCTCAGAGAGCGTTCCAAACTTCCGGCGCGGTTACTTCCGGCCCGGAAGAGCTGTGTCAGGGTGCAGGGATAGGGGAAAGATGGCGGCCGCGGCTGTTATTGAATATCAGAGAGCGCAAGAAATGCTCGTGACGGACAAAGCGGCGAGTATAGACATATTGCAGTCTATAGGTGAATGGCTAATACGGCTAGCGCTTTCTTTGGGGGGTCAGAGGGGCAGGGAAGAGCGAAAACTTAGGGGTTCACTGGGCTCCAGAGGAAATGAACAATGTGAATGTATTGGAGTCTATAGGGGCAGGCAGTGAATCGGTCTCTATACATTTCCTGGGGAATTCGGGGTATAATTTATCTAATTAAATGCGATGTATGGGGTTTATAGCCTAAGGGCCTTTGATGGCCCCAGCTAGGCAGGGTATTGGACAGAAGAGTTGTAGTGATCTGAGCATGCATAGGGAAATGATAAAGCATAGGGGACAGGGGTATGTGGAATATATGATTAAAACATATTTTAGACCATTTCTGGAGACCTGTCAAAAACTAAGATCCATCGCCTATTCTAAATGGCCTTCCTGGTGTAATTGGATCCGGCACGTTGACTCATATTGTGAACGACATCTACCCGCGGATCAAAGTAACTCCAATGCTTTAGCGTCTGGCGTTTATCTTTCAGTGAAGCGAGACATCCAGGAAAGCGATGAAGAAGCTGTCCGCGTTAAGGAGCAAAGCATCCTGGAGTTGGGTGGGCTTCTTGCCAAGACCGGGCAAGCTGCAGGTGAATTATTGGGAAAGTCCTTGTGACGGGATATGCGAAGGCTTTCGAATTACATCCCCGCTACATCTATTTCTGTACATTGTGTAGAAAGTCGACTGCACTGTGAATGTAATTCTACACACTGATGGGTCTACGCTTTAAGATCGTAGTGGGAAGAATACATTATGGAAGTAAAAATGGCAATACTGACTCATCACTTCTTTTAGAAATAGTACTGACTCATGCTGTCATGGGGGGTGACATGACTGGGTTTACACCTTATGTGTACATACGTTTGATGTGTAGAATGGCAAACAATGCAAGTTGTTCCACCTTTACTTAAAGAATCTAATTTTATTTAATGATGTTTGGGTTTTACATCCCAAAGGTTATACAGATTGTTTTCTATTGTTTTCTGTTGCTTTCTCCCTGATGTATATTTTGCTGCTACTTCACCTTTTTTTTTGCACTTTTTGGGCAGAACTGGGAGGCCTCCTGAAGTATGTACGTCCGTTTCTCAACTCCATCAGCAAGGCCAAAGCAGCCAGGCTTGTAAGGTCCCTTCTGGACTTATTCTTAGACATGGAGGCAGCAACTGGGCAAGAGGTGAGAATGAAGTAAAAGCTTGACTTGTGAAGTTGGTCTGGGTATAAGTTTCTTCGTATTACTGGACCCTGAGGACAAATGTACTTTTGTCTTCTAGCGTTTCTCGATATAAAAATGTATATTATATGGTATGTCTAAGACAATGCATTAGAGTACCTTATTAGGAGGCAATTAGTGCACGCAAGATATTTTCAGGTAGGACGGTGGGCACCTCCTGCTTGTAGACTTAGTCAAACTAACCTTGGGCTTGTACTTAATTATGCAGGGAAAAAGTTACCCTAATGGTATCGTCCCCCAACAATACATACATATATTAAGGATTTTCTCATGTGATCGCACATGCGCTTTGGACTAAGGCTATTTGCCACGTGCGAAGACATTCTGAAAACTTGTCCCATTTGAAGCTCCTTGATGTGTCAAATCCATGCTGAGAGCAATAATCTGAAGCTGCAATATAAAAATGCAACAGATCCATGGTGCAGCTTTAACAAAATAATGCACACGCAGAAAAAATATATATATATACACAAAAAAACGACAAAAAACGACAGAAAGGAAAGTGCACCCTTAAAAGCTTAACCATCCGGATTCTGGAACTGCGGCCGAAATAATCAAACACAAAACACACAACAAAGTAAAAGATCAGCGCAGCACCCAGCAAATACTGTTTAAGAGCATCTATCTCGGGCATAAATATTGGGGATTCCATCACACTACTTTTGTTTAGCCTAACACTACGTCAAAGTACCCTCATTTTGGCGAGTCCTATCTAATTTTAACATCGCTTACCAAGTTGCTGACCAGTTGACTACCCTAGCTTTTAAACCAGCTGAGACTCTTGCAATCTAGAGCCAACACCATTAATGAAACCCTAAGGGTTGGTCAGAACCTGCAGGTAAATTAAGTATATAAAATATATATATAATATATATATATAATATATATATATATATATCAATCATTATCACACAAGTCACCATTTAACTAAACTGCTAGGTGGGTTCCATAAGTAAGATATGCCATTGTAGCTACTTTTGTATAGGTGAAACATAAACATTTAGGTTTGTAGAAATTCTTTACAACAGGTATGTTTCTCTTCTAGGTGGAACTCTGCTTGGAATGCATTGAATGGGCTAAGGCAGAGAAGAGGACTTTCTTACGTCAAGCACTAGAGGTATGGCAGCATATGCCTTGAGAAGTGCGATGCCCGTCACAGGCTCTCTTTTCTTGGTGGCTCAGTCGTTGTAGGTGGGAGCGTACAGTTTAAAAGAGTTTGATTTGGCTCTTAAAGTAGTGTGGCCAGTGTGTTCCTCAGTGTAAGTGGATCACCTGAATCCATTATCTTAAATTTGGTTGCAAGGATTTGATTGGAATGGTATTTCTTTGTTTTTTATTAATCTGATATTTATTGCTTCATATACCACAATACTTAAGATGACAAAATGAAACAAACCTTACTTCTGATCATTTGATCTCTTCATTCAATGTAACGTGTGCATTTTTTTCTAATTGTCTCAGGCTCGTCTCGTATCTCTTTACTTTGACACTAAACGGTATCAAGAGGCATTGCAGTTAGGTAAGTAGTCCTGCAGAAGGCAGTCTCGCTACATGCTAAACGTATCAGCTCTTGTGCATCGAATGCATATATAGTTTCCATAGTAATGATCTTTAGATAAAGTGTAACTGTTAACCCTTTTGGTGACCGTAGGCCAATAACACACCATTCTAATGGTAAAGTGTGCAGCATTAAAATCGTTCCCGGTGCTCGTGAATGCCCATACTCATTCCAGACATAATGTAGTCACGTAAAACTTTGCCTTATTTGACCCCCCCCCAGATTATTTGTGGTGTGATATAAAAGCAGACACTGGCAATATAAACTCAAAGAATGTCTCTTATGTTTTTATTTAAGTGACAGATCTGCTAATAGTTATTTGCTCAACATACTAGACTAAAAATTTGGATGTATCTTTAAATTATTTGATTTGTTTTTCAAATTAACTTGTAGAGCATCTCAAAGGAGATCGAGACATTTTTTGGCTGTGTTAGTGTATTTGGACTGTTGATCTTAAAATCTGCCAATAAAACAAACGTTCCTTCTGTCGCCAGGTTCACAACTTCTACGCGAGTTAAAAAAGATGGACGACAAAGCGCTTTTGGTGGAAGTTCAGCTACTAGAGAGCAAGACTTACCATGCCCTCAGCAACTTACCCAAAGCCCGGGCTGCGCTGACATCTGCCCGTACCACAGCCAACGCCATCTACTGCCCGCCAAAATTGCAGGCTGCTCTGGACATGCAGTCAGGTTGGCATTTGTTCCTGTACAGCGTATATATGGCCTGCTAATAATTTCTATATTATACTTAGGGAGTTTGGAGTGGCTTCATGAAGTCGTTTTGTTGTTTTGACCATTAAAATAGGCATATATAAAATATTTTATGTACTTTTTAATTCAGGCATAATCCATGCAGCCGAGGAGAAGGACTGGAAAACTGCCTACTCTTATTTCTACGAGGCCTTTGAGGGATATGATTCCATAGACAGCCCCAGAGCTGTTACAGCACTGAAGTACATGCTGCTTTGCAAGATCATGCTCAATGCGTAAGTTGGAGTATCAATATTCCCATGCGTGTGTGTAGAAAGTAGGGGTCTGTGCATGTGATTATTGGGCCATGTGGAATTTATAATTTCTTAATGTTTCCCCCCCAGCCCTGAGGATGTGCAAGCCCTTGTGAGTGGGAAGCTGGCACTTCGTTACGCCGGACGGCAGGTATGTAGACTCATTACTAATGGCTACTTTCACACCTAAGCATCCTGCCGTAGAGATGTATGTCAAAGTGCCGTGAGCCGATCTGTCCATATATTTATTTGTAAGAATACAAAATACAGTATGGCTACCGTAAACTTGTTGGCGCATAGCACTGTGATTACGAATAGGGGGCCACAAGGTGCTAGTCACCCCCCTCTTTTGAGTAGATTGTCCAATAATCCTCTGCATACCCTTAGTGTCCTAAAATAAATACATTGAAATGGATCTCATGTATCCATAATCCTTATACACCTGATATGTGGACTTGCCGGAGCAGCCATGTTTGGATTTTGCCTTCCTGTTAACTTTTTTATTGAAACCAATATTTTTGGGAGGTATGAAAGATCACCCTTTACAACGAGTAAACACAATCAAACCTGTCCCTTCAGTGCATGTGTATAAATGAAGATGTTAATTGATATTTGCATCATAGACAGAAGCACTGAAGTGTGTGGCCCAGGCAAGCAAGAACCGCTCGCTTGCCAACTTCGAGAAGGTAATGTAAACCGTCAGGTGTAATAGGGGGTGATAATAGTGAGCAGCAAATGCCGAACCCAGCCTGACTCCATAACTCTTCACTCTCTGCAGGCACTGACAGATTATAAAGCAGAATTACGGGAGGATCCTATCATCAGCACACACTTGGCCAAACTCTATGATAACCTGCTGGAACAGAACCTCATTCGGGTGATCGAGCCTTTCTCCAGAGTACAGGTAAAGATCTCGCAGTTTGTGGTAAATAAGGTTTAAAACAGAAATTAATTTTCTCAAGCGCTGTATAAGTATCGTGCTTATGCTATAGCTTTATCTTTGCCACACATGCTGGTCCCTTACCGTGCCACATTTTGGTGAAAGATAGAATGGCTTTGTGTTAATCACCCAAAGGTAGCCTCAGACTCATCAAACTCTATCAAGGAAATGATTTAATTAGCATTTCCATAAATCAGCTCGGTGTCGTGTTTGTTCAAGTACGGTCCCCCAAAATAAAACATGGCTGTCTGGGATAGCGACTTACAGGTTCCGCAGATA
Source organism: Spea multiplicata (assembly GCA_009364415.1). Taxonomy (NCBI): domain Eukaryota; kingdom Metazoa; phylum Chordata; class Amphibia; order Anura; family Pelobatidae; genus Spea; species Spea multiplicata. The sequence goes on from VKOC01000010.1 coordinate 1,656,721, forward strand.
AAGGAGAAATTTGTATTTTTTTCTTTTCTTTTAGATTGACCACATATCAAGTCTCATCAAACTTCCAAAGGTGAGTACTATAAGTCCCCATAACATCCAAGCTCTTATTTGAACTCCTGCTTCTTCATAGTCTTGTATTACAGAAACCAATAACTAATAAAAAAAAAAAAAAACACTTGCCTTATTGCGTCTAAACCCAGATAGCAGGAATAATGTTCACTTCTTTGTATACCATATCTATTAAGATTAACTTGGAATTTAATTGCACATTCATATTTTTTCAGCCTGAAGTAGAACGCAAACTCTCCCAGATGATCTTGGACAAGAAGTTTCATGGTACGTGGGCCAAAATCTCATTATTTTACCAATAATACATTCATGGGTGACTTGGTAAACAAGGAAGATTGTGTTATTAACACAAGGTCATAAAAGATCAACTTTATAGAATGTATTTTTCATCGTCCGCAGGCATTCTGGATCAAGGAGAGGGGGTCCTTATAATCTTCGATGAGCCCCCTGTAGATAAAACCTATGAAGCTGCTTTAGAGACGATCCACAACATGAGTAAAGTGGTGGATTCCCTGTATAACAAAGCGAAGAAGCTCACATAGGTAAGAAGAGATTCTTTAATGTCTTTAGAACAAAGAAAATGCTTGTGATCCCAAGTGTCTCGTAATTTGTTGGTACAAGGACAGGACATTGTTCTGCTGTAACACTTCATGGGTCACCTGTTGTGATCTCTGCGCTGCGTTCTGCCCAGATTTCCTTAGCGAATTTTATTTCCAAACGTTTGGCTCAGCGCATGCTCTAGAATGGATTGTCCGATCAACGACGGGAAGACGTGCGGTATGAATGAGAAGCTGGCGGAATGCGACCATTTCTCTATCACATGATCAAGAAATGTTCTTAGTGCACACTGTCTGCACGTTACCCGTGATGTAACGCCTCGTAACTGTTACAACACAAAAACAAGATTTTATTATAACACCGACCCCCCCCCCAGTCTTCCCTGCTGGAGAAACGGCCATATATGTTCCATGATTCTGCCGCCGACCCCACATACAGCTGGCTTTAAACGTATGTCTTTAATCCGATTTTCAGGAGTCCTACTTGAGTATAAGATATCTTCTTTCCGCAGATCCTCTCGTTGCCGGGCTTTGAAGATCTGGAGCGGCAGGATTAACGGACACCTCTTTCTCATGTGGGGAGGCAGGGGGTGCAAGGGGGGGAGCCTTTTTATTTTTCTCATCCTTCCATGTAACGCATTTTGCTTTCACTGTAAAATATTGGGGTTTTTTTTAATCCTTGCACCAGTTTCTCCATACAACGTTGAGTACATGGGCCCTCACCTATTTCCAGGGCAGACTACTTCCCATCTTTTATGCCAACCCATGTGGGGGGGGGTGGTTTGTAGTAAAATAACACTTGCTTGTTTTATAGGATTTTTTTGATTGTGAACTGAAAAGGGGGAGAAAGAGACATAAATTGGACCCGTATTTCTAAACCATGCCCCAGAGCCCCCAGTATAGAACCAACTCTTGCCAGTTTAGCAATTTGTGACCTGCTGGCGGAATTAAAATCACCGCGGAATCCACTTTCCGGGTCGTAGATCTGCCGTGGGGGCCGTCCTCGGATAGGCAGGTTTGCCGAAGAATGTTGGGAAATGTCTAATATAGAAATATTTCTATTCTCCCCACCTACGCTCCCTCCTATTCTCTAAATTATGCCCCTTTCCTGCAGATGCCCATTTTAGACCCAAGAGGTGCACAATTGCCCCATCCACCTGAAACCAGAGTATATCTGATGTTCAGATTTGTCCCAATAAAGGTATTTTTTTCCCCCTCTTCTCTTTTTGAAGTTTTCAAAGACGTTTCTGTGGCTCTGTGTTGCTTTTTGGACCCTCTTGCCTACTATAAGTGTGTGTTTGTGTGCGTGCGCGTGTGTGTCGGGAAAAAAAATGGTTGGGGTAAAATCATAACCGACCTGATCCTGATATCCGATCGGAAAAAAAAAAATACTGAAATAAATATCTTTTATGTGGTTATATCAGCGGACACAGCCGGGGTTAGATTTACATATACAGCGTTAACAATAAAGACCTCAAGATTCAGATCCGGAGTCAAATACAAATACAAAAAGCAACGTGTTCTTAAAAGTCTCTGAATTTCCCCCAAATTCGTTCTCACCATTGTTTTTTGGGGGGGTTTTCCCCCTCTTTGTAACTATTTTACGTTCTCTTTCCTTCCCCACGATTATCTGATCTGCGAATCTTGTTCCTGGTTTACCTGTCGTATTTTTCTGGTTATAGCCTTTTTTTTTTTGTTCCTCCACTTTTCTTAGATTTAACACACATGGTGTCTGTATACAAATATGCTTCGAAAACGAGCTGATTGGAACGGGCTTTGTCTTAAAACCTAAAAGGCAGCGTCTTGTCTCGAGTGTTGATTGTGTGTTAACGCGACTCTCCTGACCAGACCACCGTGTGTTAAAGTAATTTAAATGAAGTGACAGATTATTGGATAAACCCCGTTCCCCTCGGGGCTGTCCAGGGTTTGTACCTCTGTCTATATCTGGGAGGTTACCCCCTTCTCTCACCTTTTACGTCTCTTACAACAGGGTGTGGATTTCTGTTGGTTTAAGACGCTGACCCACAGGCGATAATGGGCAGCAGATCCAGTTTAAAGGGGGCTTTCAGAGCAATTCGTTGGAGGGTCTTCTCGTGCGTCTCCGCTGTGTTCCTCCACTACTTTACTTGCCATAGACGCGATGGATTGACACACAGATATTGTGTGACCCACGCTCTATGGGGCTGTAGAAGATTGATGGAGGAGAATCCGATCTTGGATTTATTTTAGAAGGAAGCTTAAGCTTTGGGGGGGGGGGCATCCATGGTTGATCATCTGCAGGTCAAACACAGCTGCCTTCGACGGAGACGGCGTGCGTGGAACGCACCGATGGTCTCCTCGGGGGCGGCGTTAGATCCTCTACGATATATTAAAATATCTAAGCAGAGAGATCTATTACCCTGCACGCTTCATCACGTCTCCTGACACAAGAAACGTTCAGAACCTCTCGTTGCATATGATCACGGGGCGGTGAGGACATCCTGAAGGTAGAAATAATCTAGAAGTTACCCGTTGTACATCGCTGTGGCATAGGATGGCGCTAAATAGAACTGTAAGTTGCTTTTTGTGGTTTTTAAGACTTTATGTCAATACAGGTAGGGTGAGGATTTTCCCCGTTTAGCGTTCTTTGTTTTGGCAGAGATTTAATTCAGTGTCGCTTCCTTGTCACCTGGCCCCCGGGGGCCTTGTGATTGGATGAATGCAGCAGGTCATTTTTCTTTCCTGGAATACTTTAAAAGGTCTTTCATGCTCTGGGGTTTTCCGGGGGCCGGTTTAAGCCGACTCTATTTGCGCCTCAGATCCCTGTCGCCGTCGTCGTCGGTCTTTCTTTTAGAAATGCCGCCCGTTTCCTCGCCCCGCAGCCATGTGTTGTCACCAGCTGCACAGCCGCGCAAGCACAGGTTTTAGGGGAAAACCTTTAAATACTTACAGTAAAGGGCAGCCACACCAGCCATTTTTCCCTAAGGGGGAGTAATCGATTCCTTTCACACACATACAACATGCTAGAGCTTAGTATGTAACGTGTAAAAATACATATACATGCGAACGCGGGCTGATGCTTCAGATCTTCAAATAATACCCCTTTAATATTCTAATACATAACAGGTTATGGTGACGTAACGTTTAACGGTGACAGACGGCTTTAACGGTCCATGAACACTAGAACATCTTACTGATGTCACCTGTATTCAAGCAGGGATTCCAGCTGTGCTTTATCATTTAAAAGCCCCGCTAGGCGGGATCGTCAGATTAAGTCAGAGGCATCAGTTCCAGACTGCGTGACCCCAATACCCTGAGTTTGGGGTAACAAACAAATCAACAGATTTTGGGGAATGTTTTAATTGGCTGTGACGGTGATAGTCTTTCGGACACGCTAGAGGTTAATGACAGTAATTTTTATTTTAACCCTTGCCTGGCTGTTGGATACTAGACTAGACCAGCACGCTAGAGGTTAATGACGGTAAATTATGTTTTAACCCTTGTGTGGCTGTTGCATAGTAGACGGTGGAAGTCTTTCCGAAACGCTAGAGGTTAATGACAGTAATTTTTATTTTAACCCTTGCCTGGCTGTTGCATAGTAGACGGTGAAAGTCTTTCTGACACGCTAGAGGTTAATGACGGTACATTATGTTTTAACCCTTGGCTGGCTGTTGCATAGTAGACGGTGAAAGTCCTTCCGACACGTTAGAGGTTAATGACAGTAATTTTTTTTTTACCCCTTGCCTGGCTGTTGCATAGTAGACGGAAGTCATTCTGGCACGCTAGAGGTTAATGACAGTAAAGCGGTGGCCGGTGTATAGAACTGCAGAGGCTTCCTGGGAAATGGGAGGGTTTAGAGACTATTGCAAAATCACCGGTGTCATCAGGAGGCACAGATGTTCCCTACATATATATATTTCTACCCGACCTGTGCAGTTAGCATCCACAGGAGCCGGCTCCCCGCGTTCATCATGAAGACTGACACGCACTGCCTACTAATCGGGAGGTAATGGGCATGCTATGGAGACGGGGCATGAATGGGTTAATGTAGTTGGGACAGAGCATTCCTGCTACGAACTGGATAAGGCGGCTCACAAAAGGTTTGGATCAGCGAATCTCAAGCAGCGTTTTTAGCGAATGGAGTCAAAGCGCAACTAGGACAAGAGTGCCGTTTAGATAATAGAGATTTGCATTCGAAAAGAGGAAAAGCCACCGCCACCGGAGTCACAACCAGATTAGATCGGAGCTTCACGTCGCCTGCGGCATCAGAACCGACATACATCGGATCCTGCGGTCCAGAGCGACTAAGCCGGACCAGAGCATCCTGCATTCGGAATCATTCCGGATCATCCGAAGCTGGTCCAGATCTCGACCAGAACCCGATTGGTTGTTCGCCCTGGACCGCTGCTAAGGTAAGAACCTGATGTGGATTCCAAAGGGGGGGGGTGTGCGTTGGAGGATGGCAACAAACCCGGCAACATGCGCAGGTGCATCTTCGCTAATTCGTTAGGAATTCAGCAAAACAAAATGGTCTTTTAACACTTTGAGAACCCCGAAAGCTTGAATCCGTCCTCGTTACACGCCAGGTCCCTCCCTTCTAACGACTGCATGATAATTGGGATTTTCCAATTGCTTACATTCCAATGAGTTGTTAATGAGAGGGAGGAACAATAGGAGCGTCTTCTACAGAAGCGATCCGCCGGTATTCGGAGGCAGCTGCTGCATCGCCATCCGTGGAACCTGCGTCGCCGACAGGGTAACCCTTCGCTTCTTCTTTGAGGTCGATATATTTTATTTTTAATAAATATTCCCAATAAATGACGGCGTAAGCAGGAAAGCAGCACATTATTGATACCCCGAATGATGCCGTTTTGATATCTCGGATTGCATTATATTATATTTCACCAAGACCATTTGAGATTGAAAAAAAACATTAACCCATGATAAGACATACCGGAGGAGAAGATGGGGGGCTGTTCTCATGAGCTTACAATCTATTGTAATAGGATGCAGAAAGGGAGGATGGGAGTGGGGAAAATAGAATGGTTACAAATATGCCATCATTTGGGAAATGTGTTTCTTTACTATTTGTTTTTCCTATCATCAAATATCCTATTTTAGCTGGAAAAATATTATGGTTTTCATAGATTACATTTTAAAAAGCATAATATATTTGGAAAAATAATTGAAAAATATTGTAACGTTTCTGTTTTTATCGATGATTTAAAAAAAAAATCAGATTTTATATTTCTGCAAAATGTGTCACCTTTAGCAAAAAAAAATAAAAAATCCATTTGAAAAGTATTAGTGTTTATTGTTAATTTATCACTGCCCCCTTCTCTGGGGCCCGAATCCCCCTGTCCCCTTTTTCCTCCCCTGATGTTTGCTGGGCATCACACAGCCCTACAGCCCTAAAAGTCACAATAATGTGTATAGAGATAACAGGAAATGGGTTTATTAATATGTTTAGTAAATAAAACAGTATTTAGTAAATAAAACATTCTCCTAAAGTCTTATAGATTTAGTAATAGATCACAGTCACATTGTTGAAGCCCCGCCTCTAGCCACACTCCCTAAAACGAATATCCATCTCCATTTGTGGTCCTCAAAACGTATGTGACATTTTTACTTGTTGGCCAAATTAAACATGGTCTACCTAAAAATGGACTTATCTATACTGGCCCAAGGAAGCATTAGTTCCTTAGGCCGCTGGGAATGTTGGGAAGTAGGAAGTTGACTCTACCCATCAGTGATTTCTTTGAGGACACCAGTGTGTTCTGTATGTCTGCAAGTAGACCGTGCTCCGAGGTCTCTACGCAGCTTAACAAGCCAGTTAGTGGACCAGCCACATCTCTGTCCTGGCACTGGAAGTGCTGGGGTGTCCATACCTGTGAACTCTTGGGCTCTGGCTACCCAGAGCCTACCCTTGCAGGACACAGCCATTACTACCCGCTGACGTCGGTGTGTAGTCCCACCGCTAGTGGGTGGTCCTGCAGACATTGTGGAACATACCCTTGCTTAAGGGGGAAATGGGAGAGTGGGGAATGTCAGGACCCCGCCACCCGGAGGATTTGGGTGTCGATTCGGAGAAGCAGCGCTTTCCCTGGAGTCTCTGGGCAAAACCCAGAGAGTTCCTGGGTATGGGGGCATCTGGCAGAGCCTTTGATCTCTGGGCTGGGAAACAAGATGGGCTAAATAGTTTTTATCTGCTGTCAAATTCTATGTTTCTATGAGAGGTGATTGACTTTATCTCTGCCAGAGTTACATCTACTCCTGTCCCTTTCCCTCATATCAGGGGCTATTAGTAATTCTGTGCAGGGCAAGGCCCCTTCCCAAATCCCCTGTCCCTCCTGCCTTCCAAAAGGGACAGAAGTAGATCTCTGAGGAGGTTTCTCTGGTGCAAATAATGTGTACATTATTGGCATGTCTACCTAGGTCATCTATACATCTTCTCACGTATTCTTCATAACTCAATTTTAGTCATAGATGGTTAATGGAAGATCATGGCCATCTGTCGATTACTAGATACAATTTAACATTTTGGTTTGTTTCCTTTGTTTTTTAGCATCTCAAGCATTGTTCTAAAGACTTGAAATGAGACCCATCAGCTCTTTTACCAGTTGAGATATAGAAAGTCTTCACAGGTTACAAGACCTCAACATCCGATAAACCGTCATGGGCACTGTACTCTCTTTGTCCCCTGGCTACAGTAAGGGCAGTCTGTTTGAGGGAGGCTCATCAAGCGTTGCGCACTACATAGCCATCCAGAACAGCAAAAATGGGAAACCCCTGAAGAGACATTCATTTATTTCAGTCTTACCTTGGAAGAGGCTTGTGGCTGCTTCGTCCAAAAAGAAGCAAACGAAGAAGACTTCACCCAGCAGCAGTTACCAGAAATATTTTCCTCATTTTAAAGATGAAAACCTTAAAAAGTCTCTCCCCTGCTCTAATCTCTCAAATTATTCTCAAGATACAAAGGACTTGAACAGCAAGGACGACAGATGTTCCCAAACCAAGGAGAACCAACAGCAGCAGAGACATTCGTCCCCAAAAAGGGTGGTGGTGCAGGCATCCACCAGTGAGCTTCTGAGATGTTTGGGAGAGTTCCTCTGCCGTAGGTGCTATAAGCTAAAGCACCTTTCTCCCACAGACCCTGTTTTGTGGCTTAGGAGCGTGGATAGAGCACTGCTCCTTCAAGGGTGGCAGGAGCAAGGGTTCATAACCCCAGCTAATGTGGTTTTTCTATATATGCTATGTCGAGACGTGATCTCCTCGGAACTCTCCAGCGAGCATGAGTTACGGTCAGGGCTGTTGACCTGTGTATATCTATCCTACTCCTACATGGGCAACGAGATCTCGTATCCCTTGAAGCCATTCCTGGTGGAGAGCTCCACAGAGGCGTTCTGGGACAGATGCCTTTCTATTATCGATTCCATGAGCTCCAAGATGTTGAGAATCAATGCCGACCCACAGTATTTCACCCAGATCTTTGCTGATCTCAAATTTGAAGGGGAGCAGGAAGAAGAAAACCTGCTATTGATTAGATTGGACCGATAAATTACTGGCGGACGGAGAACGTCAATCTCCTGAAAGGCTACGGTATTTTTGTAGACTACAAGGAATGGTTTTACAAAACATTGCATTTTTGTTAATCTTTCAATTGAATTGACTAAAACAGTGATGGGAAAACGTCGCACTTTGCGTAGCTTTTTTGAATAATTCTCACTTTAAAAGCCTACAGAATTAACTTGTGTTAACCATCATCTTTCAAGCAGACCCAACAGTGATTGGTGGGATCATCAACTGGGAAAAAAAGATAGTTTGTGGGTTAATAATAATTTTGCTAATAATGGCAATTGAAGGTGTATTTTATTTTCCTTATAATCAGTGTTACAAACCATATGGTATTTTTATCATCTTGTATGCTTTAGCCATGCATTGTTGTGAGGCATCTCAAGGATGTTCTTTGGCGTTGTGTTGGAATACGGCACACATGGACAGGCTTCAGGAGATACACAGTTCTCCAAGGTCCTGATCCTCAGTGACTCCAAAACCTACCGGCACGCCGGACTTCCTATTTGGCCAAGTTGGTTATGAAGAAAGCCACCATCGGTGGTTTGAGGAAGAAGAAGAATGGAACGCTGTGTTTTCCAAGTCCCAAAGGTTTTGTATACAAATGAAAATGCTATAAAATAACCGGTTTCAGACCTAAACAATATCATTTTAAGGGACCAAAGCACCTTGCTTTTGCAAGATGGTTGTGAAAATACATTTTGGGTTGGGGGGGGGGTTGCCCACAAAAATTGGTCTGGATTAATTTATTGAAGTAAGAGGAGTATGCTTTACCTACACTGGATGTTAGCTAATCTATGAATTTGTCCATTTTATTTGCATTTGTATGATGATGACACAGACTTGCTTGTATATAAAGGTCGTCTCTAATGCAGGACAATTGTGGGTACTTTACAGGTGAGGGAACGGAGCTACAGCTTGCCAAATGTGTATAGTGTTGTTGTTGTTATGGTAATCTCAACTGTGTGTAACTGATTTGGATTATGGACAGATACAGAGGACAATGGCTGGGGGTAACCGGAAGAGGTAGAGGGGTAGAGCTCAGAGGGATGGAGTGGCAAAATTAGGTCTGTTGGGAGGCATGATACACATATGTATATGATGTAAAAGTGACCGCACAGTCATAATCCTGTTAACACACAGGTCATGTATGTTTCCAAAATGCCATCTATGTGTCTGGCAATTAACATGTTTTGTATAAATGTGACTTTAGTTTGTCGTGCTTGTAACATTTCCCTGTTCAAACAAAGGTGTATTTAATGCCGTGTAGTTTCTATGTGAATGACACTAATGCAGGGCGACTGTAGTGAGACCCTCCAGTTAGTAGAATAATTCAGGGATGACTCCCTCGCCAAACTGTATTTTTTATTTATTTTTGTACCGTGAGGCTTAAATAAAGATTCTCACCCAAGTGCTGTACTCTTATTATTTCAGAGGGTCTTCTATATAATTACACTGGACGGCCGATGACGAGGTGGCCCTGGTGACATAAGCGAGTCCGACCCAAGTCATGTTTTTATGCTCACGTAGCATATCCAGCCATCAGCCACACACTGTAGCACTTGATCTGCTGCATTATGGGGCATGGGTGGCCAGCTTCGGCCATTGGGCATTTGCCTGATGTGCCAAATTGCCAGTTGGGGCTTGGTTGGTCACATCCTTGGTCAAAGCTTACTTTTTAATGTAACCCTACAGTCATATTTTGTGGACATGGGAAAGTCAAATATAAGACCTACTAAGCCCACACACCACATGTTAATTTTACATCTTATTTTTTATTATTATTAAATTGGGAACAATAAAATAGTGTCAAATTGATGTCCAGTCATGCGAAGCCAACAGGTAACTCTTTGGTCATCAAAACTTCAGATCTCAGACTTTCCAGCTGAAGAAGAACCTACGCTGACTCCTAGAGCATCATGGGTGCTGTTGTCCAACAACAGACTGGAAGCAATAAGTTGGCCACAGCTGATATATAAAGGCACGTGGTGTGGAAGGATTAAAATGTGGACATCATTTAAGGAAGGGGTAATTATATGCCAGTCCAGGGTATAAGAACTTGAGGGAACCAGTCCCCAACAAAGAAGACATGGCGGCACTGTGCTTTTGGGAGCAAAGGCACATAACAGAGATACTCAGTAGCACTGTACGATCCGGTCTCAGGTTAGTTAATTGGCAGGCACAATGAGTGTGAAACCGGAGCGGCTCTTGGCAAAGTGAGGCTGCGATTGGTTGATTTTGGTTTCCACGGTGATCGAGCAGGACCGGCCATGTTGGCTGCACTGGACAGGGTGCGACACGGTTACCTGCAAGCGCCTCTTCTCACTGCCAACAAAGCAACGAACAATCATGATATCTTAATACATCTTCTACTTCAAATTACAAATCCATAGATGGATACAAATGCTGTATAATATAGAATTACTGCTTTATTATTTAGTACAATTCTCTTTCCAACATGGTGGACGTTTCCTGAAAATAGAATAGAAATATGGTAGCACCCACAGTTCATATTTGCAGAATACCCCACCAGCCGGTTGCCTCATTTCACACTCTGTGACCTACTTGTTCTTGTGGTCGCGTGACTAATAATAACAGCGGTACATTGACGACGTAAGGAGTGTTGCGGCAATGTCTGTGCGGAGCAGAATCTATTAATGATACAGGATATTGTACAATCATTCCGGACACAGATGTGTGTGAAGCCTGTGTGTCTACATGATAACCGATCGTATGAAGAAAAAGGGCTATAGTGTCAGCTTGGACCTTGAGAATCTGCCCCTTCACCCTAAAACTGGGGCAAAAACCCTGAGACTTAGGGTCTCACCCCGAGAGTCCCCTGCAATGGAATGCAGTAAATAGCAGTAAATGAATACTAATTTACAGAAAAAGTACAAAACAAAAGGAGTCGTCCATAGAAGGACTAAAGTGAGTTTCTTATTGTCCTAAAGATGACATCATTAATATTAATGAGGGTCAAATGGACCTAAAGTTCAAGAGGTGGCAGGAACGGGGGTAAACAAGCAGAACTCACCGGCCTTCTGCAGTTAATCTGAAGGTACGGTTCAGAGGAAGCGATTGGGACCCTTTTACATGCATTAAGAGGTTAAATTAAGTACAGGAAGGAAGTACATTTCCAAAGAGAAGACATTTTTGGAGAAAGGGCTCTGATGGAATGATGCAAGAAAGCATGATGTCTCTGAGACGATGTCTGCAGGTTAACCCTGTAAAGGAATTTATACATGGACTGCCTATAAGGCTGTATCGTGGACATAAGATAATGTGAAGGTCCAAGTATGGGCCACCTAGGGCAGATAAGCAGTTGGCCCATCAAGAAAACACATTCCTTCTCCAGAAATCACCTTTATTTTCTCATTTGATGGACATCTGCATGTTTCTGGGTATTTGGGATATAATTTTTATGTCCTTCTTTTGCCCTATAAAAATCGAGCCTTATATTCCATAAAATATTGCAGCTGGGATGCCATATGGGAAATAAGAATATAATATAACCTTTGAAGAACCTGACATCTAAACTAGAATGGCTTCATTGCAAATGTACAGACTAGACAGTCCAAGCTGAGACATGTAATAAAATCTTCTATAGGAGAGGAGGGAAAATGAGCGTTGAGTGCTTAACAATGCGATGAGGGCCTCTCTGGACTTGGACGTCTGCCCGGTGCTGACCAGGGATTTTCCCTGGAGCTCATTAAATTCTCCATCCTTATCGCCCAGCTATTCAGATGCTGATGTTGTTGTCATGGAGTCTCTAGCAGATGCCCCCCCCCCCTCCTCTCTGGGTCTATGGGACCGTGTGAAACCTCTTTTCTGAGCGAGGGATAAATGGGGACAGAGTGAAAGGCAGGAATGAGAGAGCTGAAATAATGTGCCGGCGTGACGGTCGCTGTCTAAACAGCGAGAAGCTCAGAGAATGATTCTGCATTCACGACGATACCAGGAAGAAAACGAGTTCTAATTATGTGTAATTATGTGTGTATGTGTGTAGAATCACAAACAGAGCCAAGGAGGGGGCTGAATAGACAAATGAGTGATGGGACAGACATGAGGGAAATGACACAGAGAGGGTGAGTGAAAGTGCCAGCGAAGGACAGAGAAAGCGGGAGGCAAACAGAGCGTGAAGGTGGCAGCTGAGCAGAAAGGGGGAGAAAACTTGCCCCCCTCCCAACCCAGTGCCGCTATGGGACCCCCCCCACCCATAACTCCCATCAGCAGGAGATGCCAATCAACCTAAAACATTGCAACACGAAGGAGAAAAGGGGGGTCGGAGAGAAAAGAAAAAATGTAAGATGTAAGGGAGGACACATTAAGTGGTCTCTGGTCAGTTACAGAGACAGGGTGCGTTGTCACAGACGGAGGGCCTACCGAACCACCAGTGGCAGCCACCAAAGGAAGGGTCCCCCCCTCCTCAAACAAAGGCTTTGGGCCACATGTATAAAGAGCAGGTTGTATTGCAAAGTGCTTAATGTTAGCCTGTTACCATGGAAACCAATTGGATATTCCTGCTTTTCATAAATCTGCCTATTCAATCCAATATTCCCTGGATATAGGAGAAAGAGCCTGGATTAAAGGAGGTTTCATTTTTTATGGGAAATATCTGAGAGGTAAAGAATAAAGAAAAGGAACATTCCCCGATGGGCATATATCATTGGGCATGGGCAAGACTTGAATCCCAAAGCACTAAGTACCGCATGCACACATATCTCATAAACACATACTGTAACCTTACACTCAGCTCACCCTCTAAGTACCGAGCTCCATGACTTGGACCTTCAGACCTTCTTAAGCCTCCACTCCACCCCACAACCCATGACATCACTAATCCTGCTAAACGCTGCGTTCTATCCTTTAATGAACGCTCTGCTCAGCATCTTAGTTAATGACACTCAGCGTGTACGGCGTTCCCATTTACTTTGCTCAAACAGGACAGGACTTTGGTGCCAACCCAGACTTCCATAAGTTAAGTTCAGTGAGTGGCATGCTGTGTCAGCAGCCACCTGTGAGTGGCCTACTCACCTCTTAAAGTGGTTGGCCAGAACACCAACCAGCTCCCCGACTCGGCTCTCTGAAGTCGGCGTCCCATTTTCCCCCAAACATACAATGAGGTCTTTATGGTCCTTTGTGTGGAAAACCACCAGCTGATCCTTCCCATTGGTCACACTGATTCCCGATACCTAGAGAGAGAGAGAGAGAGAGAGAAGACAATGATTTTCTTAATGGATCTGTCTCTTTTGAAACCAAATTTACACAGACTCGTTCAAAGGGTCTTCTGCACCCATATCCTCCAGAAGGATTTCCATTGCAGATCCCACTGGGCACAAACCTATGGATTAATTTATAGATTTTTCTTACATACACAGTAGAGGAGGCAGGTAGATTGGAAATAAATGAAGGGGCTCATAAATACGGAGAAGCATGGCCTGGAAAGAACATGAACGGTATTGGGGGTCTCAAGAAAAGCCCCTCCACTGCTAATCACTGCCATGCAATACAATGGCGCCCGAGATACACTCGTAATAGGGAATCTAAGCCCATGTTGACCCAACCTCACGTTTAATGTCCCAACAACTTGAAGAACAGAATGTCAGATAGTTGGAGCAGGGGACTGAGAATCAATTAGAAATGATGGCAGCTATATGAATGTATTGAATGTATATTGTATGTGTATATATATATATATATATGTTATATATATATCCTGTATATATTACAAGTTAAAAAGAAGCCAAATGATCTCTCCTGTAAAGGAGGTGCCTCTATTTCGCTAGTCGTGACGGCTAAGAAAAGCAAATAAGACATTTGAACGCAGCCGGAACAGACCTGTTGAAATGGAATTAGGCTTCACCTCTTTATACGAGGAGTATAATTTCGTTCTGCCATTAGTGCAATTAAGCTTATTAAAATGTCGTTGGGTCTATCCCTTTCACAACCAAAACATCCGCGTGACGGGTTTAACAGGTCCGTCCCGTCTATGGTTCAGCTATAAACACGAAGCAGACTGGCCCAAAAAAAGCCGTTCAGGTTAACACGTGTAACAAATGGATGAATGTACAGAGCGGTAGGATTATTGATTGTCTCATATAGCGCCACCGTATACCGCGTCGCTGTACAAGCGCCACTCAGTAAGTAATTATGTGATCCCTGTCTGGAGCTCTTCTGCTGAAATACATGGCAGCCATCAGACAGCCCGAAAAATGCTTCTGCCGCACAACCTCCATGATTCTCGGCATGACTTAGAAGAATAGGAGTTGTAGTTTAGCAACAGCTGGAATGTTTCCTACAATCATTTTGGGAGGATAAGTGCTGAAGCTCAGGCACCGCTGGACCAACCATCCATCTCCATGGAGATCGCCATGGCAACCACATCCCCCAAGAGGTTGTCAGAAAGATGCATTTGGATGCAGTGAGGCTGATTGTTGCTTGTGGCTCTCCTTCCCAATGTACTTTTCTACCCCCCCCCCCCCCTCATTCCTCCTCACCTGCCTCTCCACTCCCTCTATCCATTCCATGTAAAGCCATCTATAGCCACCCCAGGAGCCCTTCCCACAGCATGGTGACATAACTGCAATGGAATGGATGATACACGGGAGAAGATTTATAAATAAAGCCTGGGCGGCACAATTCCTAAAAATGACAGGGTGACACGGGACAACCTGTCTATCCCTAGCCCTGCAGACTAACCGACGGTGAAAACAATCATTAAACCTCATTAAAAAGCCGTAAACCTCTACTGGGACCGGGGAGGAAAAGCAGTGCCAGGTACGGCCGCACGCCACCTTCACGCACCGTTGTAGGGTGCCGCTGCGAGTTAAAGCAGGTTTGATATAATGATGGCGGATCAACAGGAACAACTTACATTATACAGTGGAGTGCTGGTCATTACTTTATACAGCTTACTGGGATCCAGCTTGTACAGGTGTCGGTCTGTTATAAAGATGGCACGATCTTCAACCTTGTTGAATCTGTTTACCTGCAGGCAAAAAGGGGGTAATCATTAACCCTTTGAAGGTATTGCATCACGTATCACACTTCTCTATGAAACGCTAATACCAAACATCAGAATGCATTCGTGGAAACACATCCAGGCCGGGAATGACCAAAGGAACAATAGTACCCAACCTGTCCCATTACCCATATCCTGGTCTCCAGCTTTGGTTTTATAAATGGGACTTTAAATAACTTTAAATAAATAGTCCAAGTTCAGTATAAGCAACGGAGAAAGATGGAGATGGGTACCCACCAGACACTGCAGAAACCAAAACAGATCACAGGTGGTGGGCAAAGCTGGACAGGCAATAAGATACATAGACTGCACCTACAGATGGACCCACCACAAATACAGTATTGCAGCCGTGCAGACACCCACCAGGTGCTGGTACACCTGAAGATCGCAGAGATATTTCTGTAGATCTGTATGCAGAGAAGGACTGCCGAGTGCAACCGACGTTGTAGCAGAGACCTCCACTTGTGGACACCTGGTGACACTCTGCAGCCAAGAGCTTCAGGGATGATGGGTGAGTGGTCAAAACATGACCATGTCCCTCCTGGGGCCAGCCATGCCCCTGCCTGCCCCAAAACACTTACCTCCAACACAGGTGGCCCGATTTGGACGTGGTAAATGTTGGAAGAAGAAGACTCCCTCCATACCCCATGCAGATCCACACAGACAGACCATGCCGGTAAAAAGTATTCCCAACAAATACATTTTAACAAAAACCACTAGATGATAATACTAAACACAAACAAAGATGTTCAAAAAAGCAGAACCCTACGGAATGACACATGCATGAGACACCGCTACCCACACGGAGACCACCGACACGGGGGGGGGGCCAGACAAAGACACCGCAGCATTGGTAAAAACAGAAATCAGGAGACATGGTGACAATATCCACAGCACAACAAAACACATAGGCAGCCAACTCTGTCTACAGTAGGATCCATGTTTTTCTGCTGCAATGCCAAGAAAGTTTTTTAACCAATCAGCATGATCCCCTTGTGCCGCGTCACTGCAGGGCAGTAGAATCAATAATTTTACGACGTGACTAAATAATTACCTGGAGCATTCCAGACTAAGGACGATAGTTTTAATGTTGTGTTTGGGTGAATAGGTGTTTTATTTAGCAGAGTTGGTGCAACATCCCTCATCAATTAAAACGGGTTATAATTTGTACCTTTTTGTTGTTCCATCAGCGTAGTTGTTGTGGAGAGATTTGGTTTAAAAGTAAAGGACTATCAGCTTCCATCAATGGAAGGAATAAATTAACAGGAGAGGAGTAGCATTTTACAACTAGCGATGTATACCATAGAAGAACACATTTTAGTTGTGTGTACCTTGCGCACATGACTGGAGAAGAGAGCTTTCATGTACTTGTCCTTCCTCTGTAGCTCATTTGCACGAGACACAAAATATACCGAGTTCTGAGCGTTCTCTTGTTTCTGAAACGAGATTAAAAAAATAAATAAAACTATACAAATATATACTTGCAATTCCAATGAGATCCCTACCGGGACCAATGTCAAACACTGGCGCCCATATACAAAGAAGGATCCTCCAATTCGGGGACAGGGTGAGTGCAGAGCCTCCCCCACTTTCTTCTGTCTTTGTCCCTTATGGAGCTGATACTGGGGAGAAGGGGGCGAAGAAATAGGACAGAACAACAAGAAGAGAGAGGAGAAGAAGCAAAGCTGCGGAAAAGTAGACAGCGTCGTGGAAGCGGTCGGCGGAGACGTTGACAGAGAGTCTAAGAGAGCGGGCAAGGGATGCTAAAATAGTGGTTGTTATTTTTTCCAGAATTGTCTTATAATAAAGCATTTTCTTTTTTTTTTTTTTCTTCTTTTCATTAAGATCCAAAGTTTGGGGGGGGTCGTCTTATAATTGAGCAAAAGTGGTAATACTGGTGACTTGTGATGGGTTTTGTAATGCAATATTATTTGAAGGAACCTGTGACGAGACAAGGTTGCATTTCACCCACGTGACAATGGGTGAAGGCTAACATGTAATAAGTTCTCCTTTGGAGATGATGGCTCCTGGCACTCACCGATTCGAGGTAGCTTCCTTCCCAGCATCTCTGAAGACCCATATCGGAGCGCTGGCCCTTAAGGTTCTCAAAGGCTGCTACTTTGTTTTTGACCTTCGGTATTTCTGAAGCAGGCAAGCTCTTAATTAACTGGTAAGCCCTCCACCTGAAAACAGAGGGTTCAGAGTAGGTCGCACAATCATTCTCGATGTCCATATGGTCTGAGCACACATCGAATGACCTGTACAGTCACTAACTGAGCTGAGTAAGAACTTAATGCTTAAAAAACATCGGCAAGAAAACCTGGAACAGATACCTGTTGTGAATATTCTGCATATCCTCCTGGAAACGGCGAAGCACTTTAGGGGGTGTTGGCCACTTGATGTGTTTCCCGTAATCCCGGCTTTCCCTTACTCCCCTGAACCTGTAGATCACCTCCTTGATGTACGATTTCACTTTGTACCGTCTGTAGTAGCGTAATATTGTGAGAGCAGCTTTTGTCTTCTTGTACCTCTGCCTGGCTAAGGTTCCTCTCCAGATCTGGTTCCAAAAGGGAAAATAAATAAATATATATATATATATATATATATATATGTGGCACCATTACACTGGCTTTTAGGTGGCTCAGCAATGATGAGTTCAGTGAGATGTAAGTTCTGCTGATGAATTTTGGGAATTAACTGTATCTGCAGTTTTACCATTTTCTAATGTGATTTCGTAACCCTACTGAAAACCCAGTATTTAAAACCG
This sequence comes from Spea multiplicata, assembly GCA_009364415.1. Lineage (NCBI taxonomy): Eukaryota > Metazoa > Chordata > Amphibia > Anura > Pelobatidae > Spea > Spea multiplicata. The sequence goes on from VKOC01000010.1 coordinate 1,674,686, forward strand.
GAATGCCTTGCACACTTTCTTTCACCTACCCTATTAAGCTCATGTTAAACTGTAGGATACCTGGTTCTCTACTGTCTTATGTAGACAAGCCCTGCTACTCAGATATACCTTTGTATCCTCTCCTTGGATTTTCTTTTTAGCTGCATGTGTCTTTTATTAAAATAGAAGTCAGCTTCATTTTGAAGACATAAGCTCCTTGCACCAACAGTCAACCATGAGTGACCATGCTCAGCATTCACCTCCCCTACGCACTCACGTCCTCTTAGGACGTAAGGACACATCGGGCAGACTCTTGAGATATGGCAGCTGGGCAGAGCTACCTTAAAGCTACCTGTAGGACAACCCTGCTCTGTATTCACTTTTCGAGTGATTTGTCGACCCTGAATGGGCAGACTAGATGGATTATGATGCCTGTGATAACAGTGCATTACTGTTTGATTCCCAGTTACAGTTAGTAAAGCATTTTAGCTTTAAGGCCTTATCAAATCTTCTACTCTTTGAATCCTTTCATGGACCAGGAGAACACCATATGAATAAACGTCAGACATTATTAAACCTAATACCAAAAGGTAAGCAGAAGAGATACAGATCTAGAAAGTATACAGATTAAAAAAAAACGTCTCTAAGTCTCTAAAATGAGTAACAAGATTTATAGTCTTGAACAAGATCAAAAGCTTACCTTCTGCAGGAAAATAATGACCTTCAGAAGACTCTGGCTGCGTTTTTCCTCCAAGGAGAAAAGCGTACGAGGGGTGCGAATGAAAACTTTGGTTTTCCCATAGGCTGCATCCTGGTCAAAGTGATTTTCCTGGAGGATTTTCTGCACAGCCGCACGATCTGAAGACATTCTGTGGTTGGGCCAAGTCAGCTTTGAAATCATCTTGTACCTGAACGGGTGGACAGAACAAAGGATCATATTTAATCATAAAGAAACTTTAACCCAACAGATTACTGTAATAGAGCATTCTAACTAAGACAAACAGTAAACCAGACACAAGTGTAGCTACCCTATAAAGCCTGGAAAGCCTATGTTTGGGTGAGGATCACGGAAGAAGTAGGTCAACAACATCATGTCTTTGACTGGGTAAGAGTGAAATCAATAACGGCAAGGTCACAAGTAAGCTACTGTTGGTATTTGGCACTTAAAGCCATGAAAAGCTGGATTATTGCATCTCTAGTCCAAAGAGACATCCAAGATCATGGTGAGGTTACAATGTGGAAGAGGGGGCGCTGACATGAGATGGCACAGAAAGTGCACCAAAGTATTTGGCCTCTATTTCTGTAGGTTCCAGCCTATTGCTGATCAGGTCAAAGTAAAGCATAGAATGAGATGTTACCTAGAAAAACAGATAAGGACATTACGCTAGGGCAAAGGTGAGTCAGATGACCCAAGATGAGACATTGGTAAATCCATGGAAGTAAAGGTCCTGCTAACGGCAACAGACAAAATAGGACATCAGGAACATGGTCGGTTCACCTTTGTAGGAAACGTTCGTACAACTGGCGGTACGCGAATCCAGCTCGCCGTACGCGGACATTCTCCAGCAATCCTAAGTACTCCACCTGGTGCCGACAGCGTTCAACATCAAACAGAGACGGTGATTTCTTATCGTTTGGTTTAATGCAACGAACGTAGTATGGCTCCTAAGAGAGAGGATGGAGACGCGGGAGTTAAAAGGGAGAGAGATTTGTTGACCGTGGATTGCAGAATTAGGAAATAGGGAGATAAAAAGAAAAGCAATAGGGGACAGTAACATGGGGGGAAAGACAATCAGTCATGAACTGGAGGTGAAGTCAGAAGCAGAGAAAATACTGATTTAGATTGGGTTGTTCAATGAAGAAAATGTAAAGGACTGAAGAAAATAAGAGAAGAAAGAACCATAAAGGGAATTACAGAAAGAGGTAAAGAAAGAAAAATGATTAACGTGAAAAAAGTGAGGATGAAAGGGAAAAAACAAGAAAGTTAGAAGTCACTAAATTACACGTAACTCATAGTATGGTTTCCAGGGCATTAAGCATTCACTAAAACTACCCGGTAATGTCCGAGTGAGGTTGGCGCCGGTACCTTGGATGCAAGATTGTCCACCAAAGCAATCATGGAGTTTTTGAAGAGAGTGGCAGCAGTGAGGGGACGTTTGGTGACCTCTGTGATACTCAACTTCCCTTCCGGCCACATTGCCTTCAGCACAGGGTTGGAGCTGGTTGGAATGAGATGGAACAAAGGTTAGTAGGGTCACCATATCATGGATGGAGACAAACGATGAGAATACAGAAAACCAGTGGAATTGAAGTAGAAGGGATTCAATAACATTACTACATTAAGCAAGACTTGTTTGTTTGCCCCCTCCCCTCAGTGTTCCATACATTTAGACTAATGCAAGCTCTGGGCAGCAGGTAAAGTTATTGGTGTACTTCAGATTAAACCTTTACAAAGAATCAAGATGTCTATGGGGTAAAAACTTGGCATGCTGGGAGCAGCCAAGACGGACCCCAAAGCATCACAACCTATTGCCAATGGAGAACAGAACAAGAACAGCGACCAAAGAGGACAACAAAGGAGAGATTGGGGTACGGAAGAGGGGGAACAAGAGGTAACCTACGTCCATTATGGAAATTAGGAAGGGATCTGGTTGATTCAAGAAATCCCAATAGTTCTTCTTACCTGTTATACATCAGCCTCTTAAAATCCTGGAACAACGTGTCTTTATTTTTATCAATAAATCCCACTACAGAGTAGCTGTAAAGAAGATCAAAGTTAATCAATATGAGCTACAAAAGGGACATTTACACTGTAAAGCGGGAAAAAACGGGAACACTAGATGGTTCTTATCTGCCACCAAGTCTTAGATTCATATGTTCTCTAAAGATAAACACCCTGTTTACACCTTTTAAAGGACATACCCAGCCATTATCCTCTATGGCCGTTCCCCCTTTAGTGATAATGACCATCGTTTTTAGGCATAACGCATGGAATTAATCATCATCCTCTTGGTAAAGTGCATTTGTCCCCAAAAACTAGTCGTTTTCACACGTTATTTATGTGATTCTTTGAGTTTCGTTGTATTCCACCAAGTATTTATTTTTTTATATTGTACCACGTTAGATTATTTTGGATTTAAATTAATTTAAATTGCTGAATCTGAATATATTACTCTGTGGGACACCAGACGTACCATCACTTGGACACCTTGGTGGAGCGTTGCTTACTACCCCTTTCTGTTTGAGTTTTCTTGGTTTTATTAAATATTTGTCATGTTTTGAATATTATGCTATAGGGCTGTGTGTGCGAAAACCTCGTATCCGCTTATTAGAGTAAAAAGAAGAAACCAATTCCTGTTTCTTTTGGAGTTTAAAATATCAGCAAGCGTTCGTCCTTCAGCCCGAGCAGCTGTAGCGACAACAAAGAAGAAACACGAGACTCACACAACATCTCCGGCATAATGGCGTATTCGGAAATCTCTGTCGTATTCCAGGGCTTTATCCGTAGGACAAACCTTAAAGCAGGGGAGATACAGGGCGTCAGAGGTGGACGGTGGGAACCGATATGAGCCATGTAGAAAAAGCTATGGTGCGAGTGTATGATTCAAGGTATAATAATCATCTCTGAAGGTGACCACAATTTATATACCTCCTATGTACCCATTATTATTAATCTTATAATAAGACCATCCTTCAAAGGTCATCTGAGGACTGAGCTCCTAGGTGGGTGTCAGTTAAGTCATACGTCATAAAAACATCGCTGTTGGTGGTCATGTGTAGGCCAACACAAGGAAGGAGGAGATCCCTTGGGATGTGGAAAGAGTTTTCATAAAGTAGTAAAGGAGTGTTGGTGACGTCTTCACCAGGATGATCTATTAATAATATATTGGTCAACAAGGTAGTAGCTCTGATTTTAGAGAGGAAAATTTTATTGTTCCGACCAAAACTACAGAAATGTGGATGGCAGAAGGACTCGGACTTCACTATGCATTGTGAAGGGCCAACGCCAGTGAGCTTCTCCTGCAAGAAACAGTGAGAAGAGTCTTCCAAATGCATTATCCAGGGTCAACTCTGCCTTCCTGCGCGAGAAGCTTACTGGGGCTTGTATTCGAATAATACAATAATACATAGTCATAACAGCGAGTCAAAACAACTCTCCTGAAAACTCATTTAGTGAATAGGCCCCACGGTTGTTTTTTGACTCTTTACATCTGATGCGGTAAACCCCTGGGCTCCAGCATCACACCACCAACACCGAGACAGTGAAAGTCACGTGACACCGGCTGCCTGTGGCCATTGGCTAGACATGACATCATCCAGTGCTGGAATGCATTCGCTGGGAATTTCACAGAGAATCTGGCGCCCTCTGCTGGTCAGCACAATAATCACACCGACTCAATACAAAGGAATGGGGAAAGGTGAGTGTTCCAGGAAGCTGGAAGTCATCAAAAACAACTGATAACCCTGAGGAATAAGAGAGGACACGGAGTGGTAAAAGACTTCTCCAATGCCATGGCCTGTTGAATGCACACGGTAAAGCTCTTAGGACAGCACGCTGCAACGACACCAGAAGAATAACAGTCCCAGCTGCTTGCTGTCCCAGCCATTTTCTCCACTTTTTGTAATGCTGGCAATTACGTGGGAAAAGGGGCGCCTGTGTTATATTTACATCCATAATAATCGCATACACATGCTATCAGGACTTTCAACTATGTTGGAGCATTTGGCAAGCATGATGGCGATATCCAGGCGACTTATAATCTCCGTTTGTACGATTATAGATATTAAAGGGACCCTCCACCCATCACATGCACTTTAATACATATGATAGCTCTAGTGGTGGCTTAGTGTATATGTCAGGGGGGCCAAAGGATACCCCCATGCACGGAAAGAGCTTCCATTGATTACAATTGGAATACTTTCCTGCTTCAAGCAGCCAATCAGCGGCAAGAATTGCCAGATCACAGGTTTTAATCTGCATTCTTGTTTTGGGGAGGCTGTTGTGGTATATTACAAACTCACTTTTTGCCCACACTATTCTGACCGACATAATACTACACCACAATTACAAGTGGAAACAAAACCCCGGGCTAATTTATCATCCTTCCATGACAGAGGTAACATCCCGTGTACATAAATATTAATCCGGGTGTGGAGTTACACCCCAGTAATTACCAAGTTATTACAATCCATCACACCATTAGCTGCCCTTCCTCCTCCGACTGCTACGTGATCACCATGATGAACGGAGCCAACTCATTCCGCGGGTTTCACAATACACACGGATAAATGAAAACTATATTGATCGCCATTATTTTTGTATGGGGATTGCCTTAGTTAGAAATACACTATAGTATTGGTAAATGGGGACATAACCAACAGTATGGACAATGTGATGCTTCCAACTTTGTGGGAAAAGTTTGGCGAAGACCCTTTTCTATTCCAGCATGACTGCGCACCAGTGCACATGGTTGGATGAGCTTGGGGTGGAAGAACTTGACCGGCCGCAAAGAGCCCTGACCTCAGCCCCATCAAACACCTTTGGGGTGACCTGGAACGGAGATTGGAAGCTGGGCGTCTCGTCCAACATCAGTGCCTGACCTCACAAACGCTCTACTGGATGAATGGGCAATAATTCCCACAGAAACTAGCCAAAATCTTGTGGAAATCCTTCCTAGAGGAGCGGAAGTCGTTATAGCTCCAAACTACACATTAATGTCCATGTATTTAGAATGCAATGTCATCAATTTCCCTAATGGTTTAATAGCCAGGTGTCCCAATACTTTTGTCCATAAAGTGTACCTAGAATTTTCTTAGATGGATTTTGCTTTGTTTTGGACTACCTGTGGCTCTATTCACTAAAGATTATGAGCTCCTTGGCTTCACTATACAGTATGGAGGTCCACCACCAGTGAGCTTCTGCTGCAGAGGGAGCTTGGCTTGGTTCCCTTTAATGAACAAACCCCATTGTCTTACATAAACAATAAAGGTTTAGTATTATAAGATTATTACAGACAACTGGTCTCCTTTTTTCCCCCTTTCTTTTGATTTTTTTGCTCCGGTGGTAAAGTATTCTATTAAATCTATAAGGCGTTTCCCTGGGTAAGTTGGGTGCTACTCCTTTATGGGATGGCTAAACTTCTTTTTTGTTTGAGGTGTATTTGGTATAAGGTGCTCCACACACATAACCAGATAGGATATTCCAAAGTCTTCATTCACTAGGTATAGTTTTTAAATGTTTTAAAAACATACCTAAAAACTGCTCAATATCTCAAAAAAATACAGCCTACCGACGAAAATTAGAACAATGCAATTCCTGCACTTGCCACTTGGCGTCACCGTCTAGCCAGTGCTCAGTAGAGCGAAAAGTAAATATTTACAGAAATACCGCATGGTCTTATAGAGCATGCGCAGTCATACGCCATTTAGACATGCTGCTCAATAATTCCATTGGACAATTCCATTGTGACCAATAATAAAATCTGCTTTCTTATGTGTACTAACCAGCATAATGCGTTCTCTCTTACCTTTCTGCTTGAGTAATGAGCGTGTTTCCCCAACTGCTTATTAAGTGCATCCAGGAACATGGGGTCCGTCACTTTCCCCACATTCATACAGGCGTCATCCAACAAGGAGATGATCCCGCGGTGCTGCTGTTCCACCAGATCCACGATGATCTGGTTGTTAAAATAGTCTATCTGTGGGGAGAAAGCGGGAAAGGGCGGTCAGTGATGGTCCTGCAGGGGTCAGATATCGTCTTAGTCAATCTGTATATAAGTTAAACACAAAATATTTGTTTTACAGAATTGTTAAATAATCTTAATAATTAAGCTAATAAGCAAAGGAAATTTTAAAGATCCAGCTGTTTTTTGTGTCATTAATCAGAACTCGCTTTAAAATGTGTTGATTTTGGGACATCCTCACGCTGGTCCATAAGCACATTTATTATAACAGGCAGCAGCCCATTAATTTAACCCCCTCTCTTTAACCACAAGCTATTTGCTTGGTTAGACAATTTAGTCCCTTTAAGTCATCTACAGAAGCCAATTACTACTCACGTGCTTCCATGGGATCCCTTCTCTCTGATATTCTTCTTGTTCCTGAGTCAGGACAAGTTGTATGAACAGCTGCTGTAGCTTCTCATTGCAATAATTAATGCAGAACTGCTCAAAGCTGGGGGAAAAACAAGCATTTTAAGGTGTATTATTAATTGCATGTTTATGGACAACACCACTTAGCAGATATCAAGTATGAGACTGGTCTCTTGTCTGGTCATAAGAACGATGGAGGGCGATCACATCCCGTGATTCCATAATGCACGCATTTTTAATGAGGCCATGCAACCACAAATTGGTATAAAAACTCAAGATCATAAATATCTAGTATCCATGAACCTATCCATTTGTTGGAAACATTAAAATGCAAAACCAACTTGTCTATAGTGCAGGGCTACACAGCATCGAGGTCCACAGGTCCTGGGCACAGGCATCTCAATGGGAAAATGAATTAAACTACTTGTGTTCAAGCAACGATACACAGAATTTCTGGTCTGTTTGCAGACCTCGAGGTCCGGCATTGTGTAGCCCTGCTTTAGATTATTTGCCTTATGTGGGGTTGGAGCAATGCCGTGCGGTGGTCAATGTTGACTACTCTCACCTGTTGTTATCAAAGATCTCAAAACCATATATATCCAGCACACCGATCACTGTGTTCTTGCCATGAAGAGCTGCATCCTGCTTCCGCACATCAATCACATCATTTATGCGCGTGACAATCCAGCAGAAAAGTCGCTCGTAGATGGCCTACAAGTGGGATAAAGCGTATATGGATTATCATGTCGGAATAAGTATTTACTCTTCTCGCTCTTCTTCACTCGCCAACCTTTTCCACAAAAACTCATCTAAGCTGATAGAAGGAGATCCATGAAACCCGGACGTCTGGTGGTAACGTGGGAGTGAAAGGTATTCATACCTTGGCAAATGCATCCCTGCCATAGATTGCTTCTTTCTCTGTGTGTTGTTTGTCTATGACGTCCCTGCCGGTTGCCACCGTTCGGAACAGGAGGGCTTTTTCTAAAAGCTCTGCTTTGGAACCCAGAAGGTCTGCCACCACAGACACTATTTTACCATTCTCAATCAGTGGGGTGTCTCCATCCACAACAAACTTGAGGTTCCCCTGAGTAGGAAACAATTAGAGAGAGAAGACCAAAACGTGACACACAATAAGAGAAGATGGTCCTGGCTTCCCTCTGTGAGAGTTATTCTTTATTACGAGGGACAAATTTTGAATTCCATGTCTAGATAAGCCAACTGGTTATTTTTGTCCCTTTACCCGTTCATCCATTCAGGCCCGGACTGGGACAAAAAACAGGCCCGGGCATTTAAGCCTGAGCAGCCCATTTTTATTTATT
>VKOC01000010.1:1756831-1771702 GCA_009364415.1 Spea multiplicata
AAAAAGCAAGGTTTTGAAAGCCCAACTCTCCTTCTTTTTTTTTTTTTTTTTTTTTGGTCTACCTCTTACATTTAGAGGATGCCCCCGTGCAGCTACAACTCCACCGTGTTGCTGCTCGAAGAGAAGCAAATTGGGGAACTACGGAGACGTTTGAAGGAGATGGACTAGAATCTTTGGGCAATAAGAAAACGAGAGAGAATCTGGGGTCCAATACCAAAGAAATCCAGGAAACGCTATGACATCTGATGTACCAGTACCATGTTGTCACATCCTCCCTTTTGCTCGCGTGTTACCCTGTCTGTGGTGAAGAGCGTTGGTTGTGCACAACGATAAGGACGCTGGGTGTGTCACACACTTTCTTAGTACGTTACTCCATCGTCGCGCTAGCTAAACCATTATCTTTGCCTCCTTGATTTCATCCGCCTCCCGTAATCCTCGGCGCTCCCAATCTGGATTTAAGTGCGTGGAAACGTGGAACAGCTTGGATTATGGGGAACGCAGCCGGGAGTTTGGATATGTTCCAGAGCCGGGATACAAAGGCTCAACCAACCACCGACTCGACCCCCCCCCAAAGACAGAAAGAGGGGTCCCTTCAAAAAACGCCACGGCCGAACTCGGGGGAGCTGGAGGAGCGATTTAATCTGGTGTTGGTGAGTAGAGAGAGAACGGAGAGTTTTGGAGATGAATGAAATGAAAGAAGAGGTCTGTTCGCGGATTACTTGTAGTCTGGTCGTAATCCGATAACATCTTGGAGATTGTTGTAATGATAAAACGACATTAAAAAATGATCAAGACTAAGGGAACTTAATATGTTTAGAAAAGGAGGTCATAGTCTAACACTAGAGGGTCAGAGGATTAGATTAATGTAGGGAAGTTTTACTTTACTAGAAGGTACTAGATAAATGGAACAGCCTCCCGTCAGAAGTGGTAGAGGTCAATACAGTGTGGGAAGAAGGAGCATAGGAGTTCCATATGTTTGCTCCACCATGGCATTAATATAATACTTTTTAGCTTGGGTTTTGGCTGTCCTAGGCTATAGCTCAGACGGTTTTCAAAAGGAAAGGGGAAGCCGATATCTTGGGTACAGTTTTTTGGGGCTGCGCATGTTTAAGAAACATCACTGTGGATGACTTGGTGTGCACGTATGCTTATGTGCTCGGTAAGCTACTAAGATAGTTGACCAGCTAAAAAGCTGTTCAGGGTTTAGGTTTCCGTGATGGAATTTATTGTTCAGGCAAATATATGGGAAGACATGACGACATTTATTTTTGCTTTTGCCCCTCAGACCTTCTTAATTTATAGTCAGGGCAGTAAGAGGTGGTGTGAGGCGTGGGGTGTCAGATGTTCAACTTGTGATGACCAGAAGATGACTAGAAGGTTGTCATGGAATAATATTGAAGGGTATAAGCCAGGTCTCAATCAGATTATGTTCATGGTGAAGACCACCTTAGATGTTCTCAGATATTCTCCAACCGTCAGTCTACAGCCACCTTCTGACCCCCACTGGGCCCTTGCCCCCCACAACATACACACTGGTAGACATATGTACACATGCTTAAACACAACATATACTTGCTCATACTCACTAACACATACTTACACACTCATGCTAACACACACCACTTATACATACACATTCATGCTCACACACGCAAATGCTTACATGTTTATGTTAAAATACACAACACATACATTCTCATTCTGACACACATACACACACATACATTCATGCATATTCCTTCCCTTACCCTCTCACTCGCTCCCCCTCTTTTGCACCCACCTTACCTCACTGACAGCTTTCACTGAAGCGTCACGTAACCTCGCATTACGTGACCCTGCTGCGTTCCTTGCCAGTCCAAAATTCTTCACAAAGGGCCAGTCCAACCTAAAAAAACAACTCCCACCTGAGGTTGGGAAGGGAGATTACTACTAATTGATGTCATGTAGTGGAACAGTGGGTATTTCCAGCAGGGTAGATTATCTATAAACATATAACCCATCCACAGTATAGGAAATTCCCCGCAATTCAGCATATACATAATGTTGAAAAAAAAGTCATTGTTTGGGTGGTAGACAGGTGGCACAGCCTCCCAGTGGAAGTAGTAAAAGCTAACATAGTGGGGGGGATTTAAGCATGCATGGGATAGACATACGGCTCCTGAATCTAAGACAACACCAACCACTGATTAAGGTTTGAGTCGGAGCAGGAGAAACGGGCAGACCTGATGTGCCGAACGGGTCTTATCTTGCAAACAAAGGGCACTGGAGCATTATATGACATATGACCATGCGCGGTAATTGATACAGGATCGCGTGCACATTGTTTACCCTGGATTCACATGACATATTGATTATAAAGACTCAACGTTAGGAACTCGGAGACCCGTAATAATTACTGGTCCAAACTTTTAAGCTGGACAATTACATCTACGTGCAAACTTTTCAATAGTGAAGATTGTGCCACTTTCTGTTAAAACACAATAAGCTTTAATGATACAACGACTCTAAAACACGTCCTCACCTATGAAGGACCGGCATATTCTTTGGCTTTCCACAATGCCCAGTTATTCGGTAAACATTAACACTAATACCGTGGACCATGTGAGACGCGGGTCGGGCTCGCCAGAAGGTGTATGCAACAACGCACGTGAACTTGGTGTTTGCCATGGACACTTGGCCAGTGAGCTGACACCAGATAGGGAGGTCAGAGGAAGGTTACCTAGAAATGGTTCATGTATAATTTAGGCTCTCATTCATTCGCCTACCGCTCTCAGGCAGACAGCTGCGTGAAATGGGAGTGATGGGAAGGCTTGAACCTGGCGCGTGATGAGCAGGCTTTGTTTAATGGATACAGTATATGGTGATATGATCCCATTTTCAAACTTGTTACCAGATCACTTTTTTTTACACTTAGCCCCCAATATGTTAGAAGGGGGGGTCTATTCAAGAATGGGTGGAACTGAATAGGCCAACTAAATTTAAAATTTTTTTTGCAACACTCCAGCAATCATATGGTAATCCTATAAATCTTCTTTTTATTCTCTCTTGTGAAGGTTTAATCCACAGAAAACATTTAGGTAGTATTCTTTAAGTTATTCTGGCAACAACATATCGACAGCCTTAACACAAAGACGTTAACTCATCCGAGTTGGTGGAACAGAACCTTCATGCATCATCCATGTCTAGTACATCTATAGGGTCAGAGGGTATAAAGTTGCCCAGCTGGGTATTAGTAAAGCAGGTGCATCCGAGGGCAGCGTGCTTTGGGTTCCGTCAGCGAATTTGTCACACTGCATCTGTACTCAAAGAGGGTGATGGGTCGAAAGGAAGTGCGTTGCCTAACGAAGTGACATGTCCCAACATACGGCATGTGACCTACATGTGTACAAATGTTTCATTAGCACATCCCTCTCTCTCTCTTTCGAGATCTCTTTCTATGCCTAGCCCGCTATGTCTCTTTCTCCCACGATGGATATGGCACGGTGTGCAGAAAGAGATGGGATAGAAACCGTTTATTTCAATGATAGAGAGCAAGAGATCATAATCTAAAACTAGAGGGTTTGGGGCTTTCATGTAAGTTAGGAAAGTTTTACTTTACCGGGAGGGTAATAGATAAGTGGGAACTCAAACACTCATGGGATAGGCATACGGCCCCTGAATCTAAGACGAGACCAAAGACTGAAGGTTTGAGTCTTTACACCATGGGCAGACCAGACGGACCGAACGGCTCTGATCTACGGCCAGATTCCATGTTTCTATGAAATCTTCTTCCCCGAGCTTCTAGCTGTACACCATAACCCCGCACACCCTGCCCAGCTCACAGCATGCGCCGCTGTAAAGATCAGAGAAAGAAAACAGAAGCCGGAAACCCACAGGGAGGGGAAACTAACTGACACCTGCAGAGGAAAAAGGCTGAGAATGTGTTTACAGGACTCCATCGCAGTCACGTTACGAGGACCAGACTTTTCTAGATCCAAAGTCATCGAATCTCAGTAATATTTTAAGGGATGAGGATCTGTGAAAATTTAGAAAATTACTTTTTTTTTCTCCCAACATAGAGCAACATTGAGAGTTGCACCAAGGCTCTGTTTCTGAGAGATGGAACTTTACTACCCCTTTAATGATTAAGCCCTTTCTAGAATGATGAGGACCATGTTGGCTACTCATGACATAGAATCTTCATGACGGGGTATTAAAGGGTTAATATTTCAATCGTTTCAGGGTGAGCTCATTCAGAAAGTTCCAAGTTATGCTTGGAAAACCAAGACTAAAAACCCATAACGCCCAACGGCTTAAATGGCCGAAGAGTATTAGGGCTGTAGAACACCACGAGAGACCCGTGCCCATCAAACATTCTGAGAGGAGGAAGGAAGGACAGACGCTTTGAGTCCCAAAGAGGAACTGTTCCTCCTAAAGTGGGACAGTCGGGAGGTATAAGAAACCTTCCTGCCCCTCACAATTACCACCTACTCCTGAGCGCAGGCTAGTCTGTAGAACAACACTTATTAGGATGAAGACTTAAGATCTTATTCATTCATTCACTGTCCAAATACATTTTCTAAACTGCAATAACATGAGAATTAATCTAAGCTATACCTGTTATTTTAATTAGCTGCAAGACTTAAAGTATTTTTGTATTATTTAATATTTATATTTTAAATACTTGTATTATATTATTACAATAATATATTATTATATTGTTGTATTTGTGCCCATCAGCGTTTAAATGTACAGTATGGTGTATTAGTGTTTAAAGAAGTGATTATGGAAAAGTTTCATTTTACGTTAAGAGTAAGGATATTAATGTATAGTCATCCAGACGGTTTATTTTACCCAAGTTGCTTCCTTTTTTGTGATCTGATATTAACAGTTTGCAGACGAGGACTCGGTCACAGACTGACAATGATATAGGCATAGTCTGATAAGATAAAGGACTTAAACAGCGAACCCCTGCCCCCACATCCAGACCCCCCACCCCCTCACATCCAGACCCCCTACCCCCACAGCCAGAACCCAACCCCTCACTGCCAGAACCCATACCCCCTCACAAGCCAGACCCCCTAGCCTCACATCCAGAACCCTACCCCCTACATCCAGAACCCCTACCCCCTCACATCCAGACCCCCTACCCCCTTACATCCAGAAATGCTAAAAGACATATATTTCTAAAAACAATGTAAATAAAGGACTCTTGAAAATGATGTATTTCAGTATTACATAATGAGGCATAGTTTTGCCCCAAGAGTGATAATATGTTTCCTATCTTGGGACAACAAGCTGCATATATTATCTCTGTGGGGCTGCGACCCTCTATGCAAATGTATACAAATCAGCTGTTGCGTTTGTACGGTTACCCTATCTTTACTGTTAACTAAAGCTCGACGTGCACTCTGTGAAGTTATATACTGTATGAAATAAAAGAATACATAGGCACAAAAGGGTTGGGTGTCCACGTTCACCATTGTTAGTGTGAGAATGTGGTGGGTAGTATCTTTAAAACCTCTGTGTTTCTCTCTTTATCAGAACGCCATGAATTTACCCCCTGATAAAATACACGTTCTTCGACAATATGACCAGGACAAGAAGTGGGAACTAGTGTGTGACCAAGTGAGTATAATCTTTGGGGATATAACTAAAGGGAGCCAGGAGTGTGTGTTTTACTGGAATGGGATGCTGTACTGGTCACCCTGGCTGTCACAATGTGGGACCTGAAAACGTTTTTCTGTCTACCTCCAGGAACGATTCCAAGTGAAGAGTCCGCCAGCTTTCTATATACATAAGCTGAAGAGTTATGTGGATACAGGGGGGATCAGCCGGAAGGTAACTTGATGTATGCTCATGAGTGAGGGCATTTGTGTCCCATTGCTAAACACAATATCATTGACTTCATTTCCTCAGATAGGATCACTGGTATTGTAAGTATAATAATTATCCTGTTCATAGAACATGATATCCTCACAAATATATGAGAGCATCCTCTAGTTCATTAAGCATATGTGCCAAGATGCCATCAAGCAGATGGACAAGATACTAATACACACATGCAGGGGTACAGACTAGCACTACTTTCAGGTAGATGGGCAGCGTTCATTGCCCCTTCTCCAGGCTTCCTTGAAAGCAAGCGTGTAAATAATAGACATGTGTTCATTCAAGGTCGTGTGTCCTTTTGTTTCAGTTCAAGAGAAGAGTTCAGGAATCCACCCAAGTCCTGCGAGAGCTGGAGATCTCCCTGCGGACCAATCATATTGGGTGAGACAGTTGGCACAGTGGCAGAGACAATGGAGCTAAACTGTAGACAGGGAGAGTCCACCGGTAAAACACAGAAGAGCTCTCATGACATAAGTAGAAAGGAAATCCAGAAAAGGCCCAGTGTATAACCTTGCTGGAGATCAAGCATGGGTGTAGATCCCACAGTTACCAAAAATAATAACCCTTCATTGGCTCCTCTTGAATCTACAAAGGAAAGAATTGTGCCCCGTCCCTCTTTAGGCAAAGTTAGCAGAGGAAAAGGTTCCATGGGTCATGGACCCCTGTCGTTCTACTATTGTATGATGTGGTAACAAAAGCTGTGGGTAACAATGGGACACGAAATCTTAAAAGCTTCTTTGACTCTACACCTTTTTCTTTATTGGTCGACTAAAGGATACCACCTTCGACCAAAGACTTTATTGTCTCTTGGTCCAGTACAGCTTTATCAATTTCCTAATCATTCATCAGTAGGGTGACATTCAGAATTAGACCTTTGTGCTTTCTTTTAGATGGGTTGAAGAATTTCTGAGCCCAGAAGTCGGCGGCCTTGACGTTCTAGTGGAATATCTCTCATTTGCACAGTACTCTTTTCCGTAAGTATTTATTCCACAGTTGATTTATACCATACATTTTTGGCAAAACGTGCCTTTTGATAGGAGGTGTCTCTCCATTGACACTTTCCCTGTTTATTGGTTCTTCTAATTCACATTTTCCACAGAGGCAATAACACAGCTACACAAATAACGTTAATATCATATTTAAAGCTACATCATAGAGAATGCTACATCATAGGCACTTTTCACACTCGGTAACTCTTCATTCTTTCCCTCTGAGGTCATTCTAATGTATTTGCAATTTTCAGCTGCTCTTTTTGCCCCCCCATTTTTTTTGTCATCCTTCTACCCATTTTTGTTCCAGGTTTGATGTAGAAGGTGCTGATAATGGAGGAGTGGACAAAGTAAAGAACACACACCGATCTCTAGAGGACATCAACAAGTCTAGCGCGTCCTCCAGCCCATCTAGCACACCCTCTCGAGTACGGAACCTGACCACCAGGTAATGCGGTTCTCTGCGTAGACATTTGATGTAGATGACCCTGTTCCTTATCTCAACTTGTGTATAACACACCAGGCGCTTTTGTGTTAATGCAGTTCCTGATACATATTGATTCCATAGGTGTTGCGCTAAGTGTCCCTTATTAAAAAAAAAAACCATATTTTCTGAACCCCTTTTATCTGTGACTCCGGCGAGGTGTACTGGATCCATGGTCAGTAAACATTGACTGGTCCCAGCTATTTCAATAGCATCCCAATACATCCTACATATAATCCAATAGGAATATGGAATAGGTAGACACTGCTTCTTTGTTTCAACAGGTACATGCACAGTCGAACAACACTGAGAAACTCCCGGCATGTGAACGCCAAGGACGATGTACATGTGTGTATCATGTGTCTGCGGGCAATTATGAACTACCAGGTACGGAACAAGTGGATATGATCGTACATGTTTCATATTGGGGAAAAATAATTTTAGAATATTAGTATAAAATGTACATATCCATAAGCACCTTTAATGGTTCTTTCATTGTGTTTTCATGATGGTTTCTTAAAAGTCCTCTGAAACTACTTCCAATTTCTATGTAAAGTGGTGGAGCTGGAGAGTAGAACAATGTATGCATAAATCCTACCATACCTAAAATAAAACGAAGCAGCTTCTTTTTAATAACATCAGGTATTTCGATAAGGATTATATACCTAGAGGTAGCTTCTTTTATCTTTCTGATGCCGCAAATAATTCTGCAGCATAGCTGGAACAGCACCTTTAATTGGGCTCCTCTTGTACTTTCTGCAGTCAGGGTTTAGCATGGTGATGTCGCACCCCTCCTGTGTCAACCAGATTACCCTCAGCCTGGGTAACAAGAACCCTCGGTGAGTATGTGGATTGGGTGCGAGAATACATGCACAAAGCAGGAATACATTGCAGGTGCGGGCTGGCCTGGGGGCCAATTGTGGCATTATGTGACCCCCATTAATAGAGTGGCTGCTCGCGCATTGTGCAAGTAGCTGTAGGGAAAGACTGCAGTAAGGGTGTGAGGTGTTGATGTGAGTGTGTATGTGAGTTAGTGTGTGTGTATGTGTTATAATGAGTGCATGGTGCATGCATAAGTGAGTATGTTACGGCAAGTGGTGGAGGGGGCCCTTCACCTGTACCTGCCCGCCGGGCTACAAGGTGCCAGTCCTTACCTGCTGCAAGTATTGTATTTATTATTCTGTGTCCCTTTCTTGATCCCTTTTTCTCTAGTTACTTTCATTCCTTCTGTCCACTTACTCATTCATGTCCTCACAATCCTTTACCTTATTCTTAAATGCAGCCCTTTTCCCTCCCCCAATTAATATGTCTCCTTATCACATTTTTCACCTTTCGGACTGCTTCATTACCCTTGGTCTCTATGTTCCTCCCAGCACCAAGGCTCTTGTCCTGGAACTCCTTGCTGCAGTTTGTCTGGTCCGAGGGGGACATGAGCTAATTCTCTCTGCTTTCAACTATTTCATGGAGGTGAGAGAGTCAACCCAATCTGTCCGTACCAAACGTTATAATATGGAACCAGAACGCCGGTTTAAAATGTGACTATAATGTGACTATAATGATCAAAACATCTCCTGATTGCCCTGAAATACAATATTGTTGTTTCCTCTGCATCATCAAGCTTCCTACGATCTGAAAACCACCAGCCTCTTCCGTCTTATTATGTTTATGTGAAGTTGTGCCAACAGTAACACCCACAAATTCATCCAAACAGAATATTTGGTTATTCATTTAAATTTTAACACAGGAACAAATGAGGCCTCGTTGACTTGCTAGTCCATTCTGGAAAGTTATGGGCCCTATTTGGTGGAGGTTTTTTGCTGCTAAGAGAGGCGACACTAGAAAATAAAATGACAATTTTGTCCTATTTTTCTACATATCTCAGTTTCCTCAGCAAAAAAAAGAGTTTTTTGCTTGTTAGGGAAAACAAAAAACAAAAATATTGACGCCAGTTGAAAATGGTATTAACTGAATGTAATAGCTAACACTGGACAGGTCCTTCTGGGCGATCTAAGACAAAGAAGCGACAAGAAAATAGACACAATTTAGAAAACATGTAACAAATTGGAGCTTTGCCGTTATGGTAGTTGTGATCTTTATCCTAGGCCAGGGGTAGGCAATCATCGGCTCTCCAGGTGTTGTGGACTACATTTCCCTCGATGCTTTGCCAGCATTATGACTGTAAGAGCATTATGGGAGATGTAGTCCACAACATCAGGAGAGCCAACGATTGCCTGCCCTGTCCTAGGCGATTAAGTTAAAACTCTTAACCACCCAGTACTCTAAATTTCACTGCTTTCTCCAGGTCTTCGGGGAAAGTTCGCGATTCGAGAAACTTATGGAATATTTTCAGACTGAAGATTCCAACATTGACTTTATGGTGAGAAGGGTGAAAGGTACCAATTGGGTGGGTTTGGAGATTTGTGTTTAGATTAAAGAACTCATTTATAAAAGATAGCCAAGATTAAAAATTGCCCCCAAAATTTTTGTCATGCCCCCAACGTTTTTGTCCATTCGAAGAGCGGGAAGGTATGAACGTTTATTGTGTGTTGACTATATCTCCAGGTGGCCTGCATGCAGTTCATCAATATTGTCGTTCATTCTGTAAAGAACATGAACTTCAGAGTCTTCCTTCAACATCAATTCTTTCTACTAGGTCTAGACGAATATCTGGAGGTGAGTTTTTATTATTTTTATATTTTCCAATACATGGTAACATAGAAATTTAGGTTACAAAAAAAAAAGTCAATCTCGTTCAGCCTTGACAAATGGAGTAGAATATTTATTTAAAAATGACACAATACATTGGTGTAAAACATAATTAATTTAAAAAAAAAATAACGCAGAGGCCTTGAAAACTTAAGGCAATTAAGGAAAGTCAGGGGTAAAAAAGACCTTATTTGTTATTAATCTTTGCGCTTCATGCTTTCCATGGTGGTCAGCTTCTGAAGCACACAGAGAGTGAACGGCTCCAGGTACAGATACAGGCTTACTTAGATAATATCTTCGATGTGAACAGTCTTTTGGAGGACACAGACACCAAGAATGAAATGCTGGAGCATGTAGAGGACTTGCAAGGACATTTGGCTCATGTAGGTACCGTTATAGTTATAACTGCTGTATTCTTCATCTATAATGAGCACAGTATGTTGATCCTCAATATCATTACTGATCCAGATACCTGGAAACTATTCAAGCAGGGATTTCGGCTTAACCATTCCACGTATGGCACTGGGAACATCTAGAAGGCTCTATCTAGTTGTGGACACCTTTGTAATCCAAGCATTTTTCTTGGAAAACTTATTATTGAGTGTTTCCTGCCTTTCTATCAATATAAGAAAACTAAATAGTAACTTAGCCCCCTTTTTTGACTTGATTCTCTTTCCCATCAATACTGTTGGGCATTTATTATAAATAAAGCATTAAATGTTGGATCTGTGAGGTCTGACCTCTGACTTCATGCTGTCATCCAGTTGACTGAAAAGCTGCAGCAGACAGAGAATGAATACATGAGGAGAGTGGCCGAGCTGGAAACGCAACTAGACCAGATGCGTAAAGAATTGAGTGCAGCAAGGGTAAGCTGAAGAATCAAAATTTGCTCCTGCTAAAAGATCAGGGTTTTCCGTGCATGATATATAGTCTAATAGTTAAGTTCTTGATTGTCTCCTCATGGAATTCAACTGGACACCATGCAAGGTGACCTCCGCCCTAACTGGCATTAGACCTTCAGTAAGTCTGTTAATTAATTCACTGTAATAGAGGTTCAGAAATGGCTTTCCTATTTCTTTGCATTTAGCTTCACAAATTACTTTAGGACACCAATGTCACCACAGCTTGGTTTCGTAATTACAGAATATAAACATTTGTTGAACTTAATTCCCATTTGCAGGAGAAACATGCGTTACAACCCCCTGTGGACGCACAGCATACCCTGCACATACGAGAGGTGGGAAATGGACAAGTAATCTGGATGGAACCTGCTGGGGATACCTGTACAGAAGACACATCAGCAATCTGTGTCCACACAAGCCCAACACCTGACAGTAACAAAAGACCAAGTTCTTCACTTGTCACAGTCACTGGTAAGAGAGTAAAACAGTGGACTATGACAAAGCTTGAACTGTGTGATTGACCAGCCCATGATCCAGGTCTCCAGTAGGATGATTATATGAGGAAATGCTATTGACCGTGTGTCTTCTATTTTCAGGTGCAATCACCAGCTACCCAATGTCAGTTACAGAGCATTCATCTCAATCTTCATTGTCATCTTCAATCCATGAGTCTGAGGTGACTTCTACCCAGCCTTCCACTTTATCTCCATTGTCTGAGGATGCAGTTATTCCCTGCCCTCCTCCACCTCCAGAAACAGAGAGTCACGCTATCCCTGCTCCTCCCCCATTACCAGGATCAGAGGTCACCAATGTCCCGGCACCACCTCCACTGCCAGGGCCACAGGTCAGCAATATCCCTGCTCCCCCGCCTTTACCAGGATCAGAGGTCACCAATATCTCTGCTCCCCCTCCACTACCAGGACCAGAGGTCAACAATGTCCCTGCACCACCACCACTACCAAGGTCAGATGTTACTAGCGTCCCAACTCAACAACCACTTTCCCAAAAAACTAATGGGGCTGGTGCTCCCCCTCCTCCTCCACCCTTTCCTGGGACACTTGTCGGACCTTCGCCTCCACCACCTCCTCCATCTCTGGGTTCTGGTGGTCCTCCTCCTCCACCACCACCTACTCAACTCCTTATGACTGCAGGCCTATCAACAGGTGAGAAATCTGGGGTCAATAGCCTAAACTTGGACAAGTTCAACAAGCAGTGTTTTGCTCAGAAATAAAACCTTTATAAAAATATGTGTTTAAATGCATAAAATGGAAGTCCCTACAATTTTGCAGGTATGAGCATAAAGAAACCTGTTCAGACAAAGTTTCGGATGCAGGTCCTCAATTGGGTGGCGCTGAAACCAACACAGATCAACGGGACGGTCTTCACACAACTGGACGACGAAAAGGTGCTGCAGGTAATGAAGAATGGACAGAATTTGGGGGGGCTGGGTACTGATCAGTACAGGATGGTTGATTATGTGATATTAAACTTTTCAATTCCCAAGGAACTTGACATGAGTGACTTCGAAGAGCACTTTAAGACCAAGGCCCAGGATCTCAGCAAAACCCCATTCACTGAAAGAGTAAAGTCCGCTCAAAAACAGCCAAGCAAGGTGACTCTGATTGACGCAAATCGTGCCAAGAATCTCGCAATTACTCTGAAAAAGGGAGGCCTAACCCCTGAAGCCATTACAACTGCCATCAAGAAGTAAGTGTGATGTGGGGTATTATAAGCTGATGCCTTCCCCCTGTTGTTGAACCTGCAACTAGCAATTATTGTCAGCTCAAGAAGAACACGAGAAATTGGCAGGTTGCTTCTGGTCAGCCTCAAAATAAGTCCATATTTGAACTGCAGAGGAAAATGTTGTAAATGTTCATCCTTACAAGGCAACTAACATTCAGTATGTATGGTATGTTCAGTATGATCACTCATGCTCCATTACTACCGCAACATGACTACCGGCCTTGCTTCCTTTTTCCAGTTATGACATGCAGGCCTTGAGTCTGGATTTCCTGGAGCTCCTGTCCCGATTCCTGCCCACCGACTGGGAGCGGCAGCAGATATCCCGATATCTACGGGACGAGAAGCCCCTGGATGACCTGAGTGCAGAAGACCGATTCATGGTCCACCTCTGCTCCATCCCCAGACTTTCTGAAAGGGTTAACACCATGACCTTCATCTCCAGCTTCCCCGATACTACAAGCCGTCTAACACCAGTAAGAAACATCATGCAACATTTTTAGATGACACTGTGACATAACAAATTACTATACACATGGTGAATATTTTCCTCTTCTCTTTCCAGCAACTCAATGCTTTGATTGCTGCCTCCATATCAATAAAGTCCTCTGAGAAGCTGAAAGGGATCCTGGAGGTGAGAGACTCTATAGGAGAGTTTCTCCTTTGAGTTGTCCTGCAAAACATGTCAAGGTTCATCAATAAATTGATGATTCCCTTACGTGCAAGAATCTTAAGATAGTTTTGGTCACAAATATTGCCTAAATAAATTACTGCAAATCAACCCATTCACCCATTATGGACCAAAAAACACTGCTGGAGTCTTTAGTTGAAGGTGACACCTTGTATTGGGCCAACACAGAACAATATGTAGAGTAACATGAAATGGAATGATTCAATCACCTTCAACTAAAGACTCCATCTTCTTTTGGACCAATATGACTTTATCAGTTTTCCTTATTTAACTAATGGTCACCCCAAAATCTTCATAAAAGACCTCCATTTCTTATTACCCTATATTTGCACTCTCCTTTTCCAGCTCGTCCTGGCATTTGGGAATTACATGAACAGCAGCAAGAGGGGAGCAGCCTATGGATTCCGACTGCAGTCCCTTGATGTGGTAAGTATTAGAGTAACTTCTGAACAGGCAAAAGCAAAACATAACTTATGAAATGCCTAGCTATAGATATAAATAAATAATATAATATATATATTTATTATAAATCCTTTATTTTATTACTATTAAAAGAAGAGAGGGGAGAACAGTAACCAAAGACAGTAAGTACAGTTGAGATATACTCTCTAGAGAAGAATGTCTGCTATTATTTGGCAAGTACTTGAAGATATAGGTAGATCTAAAAATTGCACCTTTTTTCTCCATCAACAGCTCCTGGAGACTAAGTCCACAGACCGGAAACAGACACTTTTGCACTATTTGGTGCGTGTGATCAAGGAGAAATTTCCCCATTTGTCCACCTTCCATTCCGAACTAAATTTCCTGGAGAAAGCAGCTACAGGTATCAGTAACCACTATCAAAGTCCAGGCCCAACTAAGAACACGCAAAAATTACTATTGTATATTTTCAGTTTATTCTGATAGCTTTTTTCACATGGGCTCCATCTTTACTTGGGAAGATGGTGAGGTCACATTGAAGGACTATAGAAAGAGCTGCTAGAAGAAATGTTTCTCCTCTTCTTCTCCAGTGTCTCTGGATGCCGTGTTGGCCGACGTGAAGTCCCTTCAGGCTGGGATAGAACAAGCCCAGAAAGAATTCACAAAGCAAGATGATAGTCTTGTTCTAAAGGACTTCCTAAAGTCGAATATGGATGTTATGGCGAGACTTTCAGGGGATGCCAAGACTGCACAGGTAAGATGAGCTTTGTGATAAAGATGGGGAAATGTTATTGTATCCTGGATCATAAGTTTTAATGTAAATTCAGCAACTTTGTTAATGAAAGTGTTGGTATTTGGCTCAACGGGCTTTGTTTAGCCAAGTCTACATTGTAGAGATTATTGTCACCCAGATGACATTTCTGAATAACCAATGCAAGTCACTCAAGTTCACATAAAAGAAGAAACTCCGGGTTAACTCAGGACAAGGTGTTTAGTGAGTGAATCCCATATTCTTCAGACATTTTTTTGCCCCTGGTCCCATCTTCCTGATATCTGTTCCTGCTGGTCACA
>VKOC01000010.1:1781733-1833861 GCA_009364415.1 Spea multiplicata
CCAAGGTGCAGTCACTGTCATTGGCATGAGGAAAAGATGGCACTAGAATCAGTGTTCAGGAAAAGAGGTAAAAGAGTCAGCGCCATCAACTGCAAAAAGGACAGCCTCAACTGCCAGAAAACATCAGTCATGAACTGATGGAATGATGTCACCCACTAGCACATGGGAGCATTAGAGAAAGCAGTCACTGAACGCTAAATAAAAAATATCAACTGCCATGATGAGTAAAATATCCATCCACCATCAACGGCCAAAATGGAAGGAAATAGTCACCCATCACCTACCATCTACTGCCAGAATAGAAGGAAATAGTCACTGGTCATCTACCATCAACTGCCAGAATAGATGGAAATAGTCACTTGTCAACAATCAACTGCCAAAATAGAAGGAAATAGTCACCAGTCACCTACCCTCAACTGCCAAAATAGAAGGAAATAGTCACCTTCTAGTCCAAAATAGGAGAACATGGCTACCCATGATCAACCGCCAAGCTACAGAAAAGTAATCAGCCACTATCAACTGCTCTAAGAAAGAGCACTCTGGAACATATGCTCCATGTTCAAACACTCGCTCTCCATTAACACTGCGTGAGCTAAACTCTCCCAGACATACGCCCCGTGACACTAAATCGTTTTGTACGAATTCCTATCTCAAGTTCTCCAAAGTGATCTGTGGATATTGTGTAAAATTCAGACTTTTAGCTCCTCCTACTACTACAACTAATTATAATAATAATTTAAAAACAGCTACTACTACTGCTTCCAATAATAATAATGATAAAAATATGATTACTACTACTATTTGTTTTAAAAAACTACTACTGCTACTACAAATAATAATAAAATCATTTATTAGAAAAATAATAATTGCTACTAAATATTACTACTAATAATATTGAATACTTACTACTGTTACTACTACTATACTATAATAAAATAATTATATGAATAATAAAAAAAACTAACTACTTAACTTTTTCCCTTACCACTTTACTAAAATAAAAATTACCCGTATAATAATAATTAAAAATGACTACTACTATATAATGATAAAAAATATATATAATTAACTAACTAATAATAATAAATTAATAATTAAAACACTATTACTACTAATAATAAATCCCTAATAATAATAATAAATCCTAATAATAATTAAAAAATACTACTACTAATATTACTACTACTGCTACTACTACTACTACTACTACTAATAAAAGTAGCACAATAAGGACACACTATAACACAAATAATAATAAAACTTGAAGTAATAATAATAATAAAAAAAGAGTCACTCCTTAAGAGAATCTCATATTTCCCCATTGAGGCGATAATATCTTTACCTCCAATAAATATGGAATACTGTCTAAAATGGGGGACACATCACTTTTTTTTAGACGAGGGCCGACGTCTCCTGAGGCCCCCCTCTGATAACCTTAAAGGAACCACAATATACATAAAAAAGGAACCAATAAAAGAGGTTAACTAGCCTTTAACTAGTCCTTTGGTCAGTTAGCAACCATAACTACCCCTACATAGCCAAGATAACTCCAGTGCTGGCTGCATCAAATTCCCTGAGTGCTTACTCAGTGATTTACAGATATAAATATCTGAAGTGCTTTACGGAGATCAGCAGATCTTTCCACGCCCTGAAAAAAAAACGTGATGGAAAAAAAAAAAGATTTTAGTTAATTACCTGTATCAAACCCCAAATGGTATATTTACAGGTGCAAGAATGTTATATTTTAAAGCTCTGGGGTTCTTTTTCTTTTATTTCATTTTTGGTAAAAGCGGCCAATCCATCCTGACCCTATGATTTGATGTAATTAAGCGGCCTGAGTAACACAATTGGGTTGATGACCAGGAGTGGCAGAATGAAAGTGCATTCGTTAGGGACAACAAGGCAGTCCCGGTGACTGACGGCTGGATATGACAGGGGGCACTTTATGGTTTTATGCTCATGTAGTGTACGGCCGGGCATTTACAGCACCCATTGGAGAGGCAGATCAGGTAAGTATGGGGTGTTGTCCGCCAGCAGCCCCCACCGGGAATTCGCTTGTATGCCCGAATGGCCAGTACGGACCTGAATGAGGGTATTTAATGCCTTGGGCAGAACTTCTGCCCCCACGTCCCTAAAAGGCATTTAAAATACATCGAACAACACGCCTCAGATACAGAGCCATAAGCACAGCGTTCATATAAATGTTGACAAGTGCACCGTCAGCCCCGCAAGCTTTAATTATCCAGAAGGATGCGCTGAATGATCTGAGTTGGCATCTTTGCTCGATTTTATAAAACAGCTAAAGGGGATGATTGCATATTTTTCCTGATTTTTAACCGTCGCATGTTCTGCCAAGTGACCTGCAATTCTACTCAAAATATTTTAGTCTTTTTTTTCGTTCCCCCGTTTTCTTTATTATGCATTTTTTCTGATTTTTTTTCTTCATTCATGCGCATAACGCCGGACTTTGGTTTGTAAAATAATTCTCTGTCCTGGGCACATTACCAGGTTCTTCAGTCCCAGCAAACACAAAGCCACTCTCAGAAATAAAATCACGTTTAACGCGCATGACTGGTTGAGCTGGCTGCCGACTTAAAGGTGCTGTTCCACTTGTTAAAATGTTAATTACCCTGTCTAGCATATTAAGCAAATAAATCTAGCAGTTTAGCAAATAAACAAATATCTTATATATTTCTAATAACTAAATAATAATTTTAGGTTCTTGGCAAAAAGATGGAATTATGGGAAAACAGAATGGAAAAGGATTCTGATCCAAAGTGGTCTTATCACCATAGCAACCTACTGATTTCACACTGGGAACTAGAATTACTTTCAGGGGTAAGCAGCATAATTCTTTGTGAGGGGCATTTGACTAAAAGCCCCAAAAGCAACAATGACTCCCACAAGCCTCGTTACGGACCCTAGCGCCTGGGCACGGACCCTTCGCCTACCCCTGATGTCACACATAGAGCAACATCAGGGGTAGGCGAAGGGTCCCTGGGACCCAATCAGGGCGTAAATGTTGCCTAAAGATCTTTTAACTCCAGATGCCCCTAGTGGCTAAACACGGAACTGCAAGCAAAGCAAAGAAAAACAATCATTTTCCTCATCGTCCCAAAATCTTATCAAATAATTACAGTTTGCGGAACACCCGATATATGGAAAATGGCAAGGGAACAATTATATTGACTTCCATGGCAACGCATTGGTGATGTCATCAGTAAAGGCCAGCCAGCTGTTTGACGTTCCGTTCACCTGCGTCTGTCCCTATCGAAAGTGACTTTTGGAAACCGTACAACACAAATACATTAGCAAATTTTCTGTGAATGACCAAGCTGTAGGAGGATTTCTTTTCTTTCATGCTCTAGGTGTGCCATTTATCCGTATTTACTATTAGATAAACACCTAGGAACACGGACAGCGCTTGCTTGTTTTATAAAAGCTGCTCTTTTCATATTTGCTCTACAACCCGCGGCTATAACAGCAGCTAAAAATATACTTTGTCCTTGAGGTTTTTATGTCAAAATGGGCTGAAAGCAAGTTTTGCCAAATATATCCTCTACGGGCATTTCTCCTCACACAGAAGGGGTACTTTGAACCAAATATACATTATTATATGGTGGGTTTTGATACACGTATTTTATGCAGGTGAAATTTTACATAAACAACCCCAGTATTTGGGGTTAAAGCCGCCAAGCTGGATAGATTCTTGGCACTTTCTGGTGTTTTGCATCTTTGGTCAAATAATCCCTCAAGTATGCGACCGGAAATCTTTAAGTGCCTTCAAACTCAAATTTTATCTAAAAAAATGCTAGTGGCAGTCATATAAAATCTCTGAAAATGGCCGTCTAGACATTATGCAAAGAGTATGTTTTTTTTTAATTGTAGTATATTTTTTAACATCGAATATGGAAAGGTTCTTGTTAAGAGCGATGACACCCTAAGCCTATTGTGTCACCGCCGTTGACAGGTCACGTCATAGTTGCATTAGGTGCAGGTGATTACTGTACATGCGTGTGACAGGGACGGGTTGACAGCTAGTATGTATCGACACAAGCAACAACAAGGACATTTTGCATCATGGTCATCCCAAGTCAACCACCCTTGGGTCATCCAACAATGGTGTCAATTGGAAGCATGGAACATTGCTGGCTTTCTATATATAAGATCTCTATGCCCCATAGAGCAATATACATATCTATAGAATGTAGGAGCCAGTGACAAAATTTAAGGAGTCAGAAGGATCCATCAGATAATTCAGGAAGGTACACAACCATTGAGATCAATATATAGTATCACAAAAAGTTAGGGATCCGCTATAAATGTAAAAGTTATGGCTACCTAGTGGCTGGGTCTGTACATCCCGTGCTCGCTTGCTGAGCTCTTAAACACAAAAATCAAAGATCAATCTGAGAAATTCCTCTCACTGGCCATTCTCTAGGCCAGCGATTGATTGAATGCAACCCTGTAGTATAGATATCCTAATAAGTATCTTTAGAAGAGGTGAAATTTGGTCACCATTGTAGGTGGGCAAGCCAGCGAGGACTCAAAGCCAACCTGGGAGACAAGTCCTTGGTGCCTCCAAGGACATCTTAAGCATTAGGTGAACCCAACGCAGTCCACACACCACTAGCAGGCTTACCCACGTCTATGCATCATAACTTGTATTTAGTCCAGTGACCAAGGTTGTTGACCTTTTAGAGTTTGGAAACAATAATATTAATTATGTGCCACAATACAGTCTGCAGCCAGGATGTGGTCTGCGGGCCAACAGTTAGACATCAACGTTCTGAGAAGTGGATTGTGTGGTATCACAACAAACGTGTCCTACAATGGGTCAAATTCACCCCCCGAAGAACAAAAGAAACATACAGATAAGTGAAAAGGGTCCACATACAATACACCATTGGTCAAAAGTATACATGATATGACAACACAATATTTGCTTAATATCCTAATCTCATGACTGATCGATCTATTCCGTAGTCAATTGTCGCAAAGTGTGAAGTAGAAGCTCAAGTCTCTGTTTCCATTACACTGTTACTACTTTTATCAACTTTCATGCGATACTATTCCGAATACAACAAAGTTTGTCCTTTAACAACCAAATCCAAACTGTATGTTTGTGTGTATTTGTATCTGATGTATTACTGCACACAAAATGTGTGTTTATTTATGCGTATGACTCCCAAGGGTGAGAGTGCACTTAAATACACAAAGAGATTTAACAGAGTACAGGAGGGAATTTTACTTCAAAGGAGGAAAAATTGTTAGAACCAGAGGTCATCATCTACAACTAGAGGGCCAGAGGTTTAAGTGCAAGGTAAGCAAATTTGACTTCACCAAGAGGGTGGTAGATAAATGGAACAGCCTTCCATCAGAAGCAGTGGAGGCTAATACAGTTACCTTGAATCTAAGACAAGACCAAGGACTGATTAGGTTTCTATGTCTGGATTTGTTGTGTATGTGTTGGATTGCATGAAGTGTGAAAGCCTTGTGTTCACCTGCTTGTAAGTCATTCTTGGTGTGATTGTGGCACTCTGTGTGTAATCTAATGACATGGCACTTTCAGAAAGCACTGAACCCCTGGGTGCAGAGTGGCTTTGCCCTGGTACTAACACTAATTGTGTCAGATATCATATTTATCCAGGTTATGATGGTCCCCTTCTTGTTTGTGTCACTGTGTCACTGTTGGTACAGCACACGTGTTGGCTCTTGTCCCCCTGCCACATAGTTCCCCACCCACAGCATGCCACCTCCCAGTAACAGGATCCCCCAACCCTTACAGTGCCCACCCAGTGCCCACCCAGTCCTACCCATCTTCCTAAATGCTTTGAGTCCATGTTCCTTGGTGGACTGGACCTTCTGCTCCACCACTTTGGGTTCAGCCTGGTACTGCTTTCTTCTGCCTCCACACATTGTGTTCCAGAAGTTAGGCATTGCATGCCCCTGCTTGCCCCTTGTTCTTCTTCTGCCAGTCCTTCCAGGGTCTCTTAGTCTCCCTGTCTGTCTGTCTGTCTCCCAAGGTCTGTCTGTTCTGCCTGCCTGTCTCTGCTGCTTTGTGTGTGAGCTGCCTTGAGCTCTGCCTCCCTCTCTTGCTCCTCCTTAGCAGTGATTTTTCTGTCTTGGCTCCACTCCCTGAGCTGGAGTCACATTTCAGGAATACAGTCCCCCCTCTCACTGTCTTAAAGTTGCAGCCCCCTAGTAAAGACAATACTTGTATCTGGGGGGGGGGCTTGCAGTTTGGGGGTCTGTTTAACAATCATAACACATAAATGGAGATTACAGAGTCATAAATCCCCGAATACAAGGAATGAAAGATAAGGAAGGAGCATTAATTCTCTCCCTAATCCCAAAATAAAAACTCATTCTGACAATAGGGAGATTCTGTAATTGTAATTTATTTTTCGTATGCTGTGTCCGTATTGTAGATTGTAGGTTATATGCATACCTGGGAACTCAGGCTTTTGCCCCAATTTCAGGGTCTCGGGATGAAGGGGCAGATTCTGAGGGTAACACGGTCTGGAGCTGATATCCCAGTTGGTGCCTTTGATACCAGTATGTTACAGTTGATATCCCTGCTTAATTGCAGGTGACTTAATAAAGTTTATCTTTAGTGTATCTTTAAATAATGTCAAGGTTTCCATGAAACATTGTATTTTGAACAAAGACGGATACATAGTGTTTATGTTTATCAATATTTTATTGATAAATAAATACATACATTTAGAAACAAGTCTTGTTAGCTCTTGTGCAGCTTTTTCCTATGAAATTATAGCCAAGTGGATCAACAGAGGGGCAACACGGGAAGGATTCAAGACATGTCGAGACTGATCAACAAGCCACAGGGAAGTTAGCAGGTATGCAAATATGGCAGTGCCTCTACTAACAGATTTAATAACAAGTTTCTGACTAAGAACACAAAAAAGTTGATATTCTTGTTGTTTTCTACAATGTGTTGATACCAATTGTTTGTCAAGCCTATTATCATACAAGTACATTTACATTAGATTAGGGACCCTCCTTCTCTCCCCCACCAGACAGGTATTAAAAAGAGGGGGGCAGGGGCAAGATTGAGGATTTACCTTGGTGTCCCAGCCTGAAAACATTAAGGTATGGGAACCCCCTCTGGCTATTTTTGGCCACTGGTGTTGACCATACGTTCCGAGTTTCTACATCCCGTACCCGAGTCCTGGCATCTGTGGCATCGCAATGTGTGCTCATGAGTGCGTGGAAGAGCGTGTGTAATAAAATGGATAAAGCCATGTTGGTCTAGGAAGATCCATCTCTATTGATGGAATTATCTATGAGAAGAAGATCTTCATCATATGATCTGAAAAGCCTATGTAATTGTACCATGTTGGCCCAATCATTTTTTGGAACAGTTGGTGTACATGCGGGTCTGGGGGATAGTGTGTACATCTACAGGGGTATGGTGGGCTGAGGGGTGGGGGGGGCATCTGCACACAGAACACAGAAAGCACAATAAAGGTAAAATGATGTGTGAGCGTGCGCACACACTCGACTGACACAACCAACCCCTCTGGGGTATAGAAAATTCAGGAGGAAGCTTTAAAATTTAACTTTCACTCTGAGATTGGAGGAAAACCCACCAAGCCCCTGCTTAAAATCCTCAGGCTTCATGGGGTATGCCTGAATAGCAAAGGCAACCAATTAGACAACAATGACACCGCCCAGTGCATAAAGGGTTAACGTCACAAGGTGTACGACACATTCTCGGAATGAATACACGGAGGAAGGAATCCTGCATATCAGGTCTCATGTTTTGCAAATAGATCAGTCACAGGCGTGTTTATATGACACACGGGAAGCGTGTATATTGGACATAATCCATCTATTGCGCAATTTCTAATTTAGGGTTTTCAGGGGATTACAGCCCCCAGTTTCTAATTCTACCCTATTTAGCCCAAAGATATATTATATTTATTAAAAAAAAAACAAATAACCATTTTATTTTATTAAACACTATCCTAACAAGCATCAGTGACACTGAGTTTACAAATTATTAGTTAACACTATGGTAATAATTTAAGCTTCTCTCTGATTACGCCTCCTTTATTATGATATATTTTATAATTGGTTTTAATTCTCACATCTGTGGCTATAAATATACAAGGAAAGCATAAAGAAAAACATCCTCTGATTTTACTTAAAAAATCAGGCCATATTATCCTAACTGCCCCTATATAAACCCCTCTCTTACTCCTCCTACTACGCCATATTACCCTCCCTATAACTCCTCCTATTACTCATACAACCCCTCCCTATAACTCCTCCTATTACTCCATACAACCCCTCTCTATAACTCCTCCTATTACTCATACAACCCCTCCCTATAACTCCTCCTATTGCTCTATATAACCCCTCCTTATAACTCCTATTACCCCATATAACCCCTCTATAACTCCTAATTACTCCATATAAACCCTCCCAATAACTCCTCCTATTACTCCATATAACCCCTCCCTATAGCCCCTCCCATTACTCCATATAACCCTTCCCCATAACTCCTCCTATTACTCCAATAAATATTTAGTAGAAGCTGATACATTTCAATGGGCCAACATAGAAAACAATGGCGTCACATAATAATTGGGGACCTCAGAGATTTATTTTTCAGATGGAAAAAGAGACCTCTAAGGTCCCAAGAACTTGGGCCTCTATGGTCCACTTTCTCTATTACCCCATAAGAGCTGTCCGTATAACTCGTAAAGTGCGCACTTTATCCCGTGCAATGTCTGGATCACAAAACGTTCCTGTAAGAGGTAGCTTAAAGAGTTAATCGGCCTGATATCTCCACGTTTTCCTTGGATAAGGTTTGATGGAAATAAAACGATTTTTTGTTAATTTGTTTTGCAGACGCTAAACTCCGGTTTCTCCGTCTGTTAAATAAATACAGATGTTCCTTTTAAAAGATCATTTAGCACAACAAGAGATCAGATCACATCCTACATACCACACGCAATGGGGATCGCTGCACAAGGATGGGCTACTTAAATGATACAAAGACAACAAACACGGCGTTCCGACGATGATGGAAAACAAGGGTGCAGCTGTGACCATTTCTGGACTTCTACTGGGCTTGGTCACCCCTAAGACCCTGAAGTCCCGGTACCTGTGGTCTCTCTAGTCCTGCTGCCTGCTGGTCCAAATGTTAAGAACATCACAATATGATATCATAGCCCCAAGCCAAAGCAATGAGCAGAACCAGAAGACGTAGGAGAAGCTTCTATGGTCTCCAGCGACTTTGACTCCAATGAGCCCAAGGGCTCTAAATGGAAGCCATTTTGGATCTACCCATCTAGTGTGTGCAATGTATGTTGAGATACATATAGATTACCATGCCTCCCAACATTCGAAACGGCCAGTGAGGGATACTTTTGTTTCAGGGGATGTAGTTGGTGGCATGGCTGGGCGGCAGGCCTTTACTGAGGCCTCCTATGATCTTCTATGGGTTAACGTGTGTCAATGTTATTGTCCAATATAAGAAATGTAATTTATATTTACAAAACCCTTCTCCAACTTTTCTATGCTATCTAGGGAAGTGGAACATTGTGATTTCCAGCAAACATTCTGAACACCTAGAAAAGAGAGGAATCATCGGAGAAAAGAGGGACGCAAAGATTGAGGGTGGAGAAGACAATGGAGGACTATTCTTCTTTACAAAAGGAACACTTGGGAGGAATCTGTATTAATGCATCTGTGGCTGCAGGAACTAATGAAACTATTTTTATATACAATTTATGTTTAGATGGAGGATTCAGATTCAGAATGCTGTGTATGTGCATGGTGGACGAGGGTGGTGGAGGATGGCAGACGTGTCCTTGCACCTGGGCAGCAGCAAGCACGGACTGGCCCCTCGTTACATACCACAAACATTTCTGGTTTAACTCTAGCTCAGAGATCGGTCATGATATTCCATGTGATGCTAATATAAATACTGATCTACAACAGCTCCAACTCATGGTTGGTGAGCCAAGCTCCGGCAAATAGTGATCTCATAATCTGACAAGCAATTTCAGCAGGGGCTGATTTTCAAGCATTGCCACCACCAGCACCTATACCAAACTATAATCCAAGCCGCCCCTTCCTCCCACCTGCAGTTAGTCTCCTACATAGAGGTTAGTGGCCAGGAGGGGACTCCTGGCCACTAATCTCCGCACAGATGTTTCTGATTACTCCTTCAGACTCTTTCATTTATGGCGTTTTAGAAAGATAAGATCGGAATGTATTTTCTTGACTGTCTCAGCTGCATTATTACCTTTTTGGTAAAAAAACAAAATCATACACTCACTAATCGTGAACAGACTTCATCAACCAACAAAATATTGGTAGGTACAGGAGGCAGCGTCGTGAGAAGGACTACAGACGCTGTATGTAGATAAAGAACTCACCGTCTTCTGCCAACGGAATCCAGAGAGGAAAAGATGAAATCAAAGAGCCCCCGTCTTGCAAACTTCACACAGAGAGGTTACCGGTTGGTTGGGAAGCGCAAAAGAATAAGAAACAATTAGATGGAAATCTAAATAATCTATGGATTACCCATCACTAGAAGTCACTCTTTAGGTGTAAACGCAAAGAAATGACTAAACAATAATAACTGATTCCATTACACAATTCTATTAAAC
Source organism: Spea multiplicata (assembly GCA_009364415.1). Lineage (NCBI taxonomy): Eukaryota > Metazoa > Chordata > Amphibia > Anura > Pelobatidae > Spea > Spea multiplicata. The sequence continues at coordinate 1,792,383 of VKOC01000010.1, forward strand.
TACCAATTAAGCTGAAATAAGGCTTACTCTCTGGAAACCATGGAACCTCTGGAACTCAAGCTGTCCTACACTACATTTCTCATCACCACCTCGCTCCATCAACCATGTGTTATGAAGGTCCAACATTGTCCTTCTTGGAGGAGAAGCTCTCCAGGGTGAGATCTACATAGTTATTAATACATTTCACCGTAACTCACCGAGAATAACTCCTACACCACTAAGTGGATCTCCCTGTCCAGAATGAGATACATTTCAGTTGGTGAAGCTCTTAAGTTCTGAGTCATTTTTTGGCAACCACCAATCAGGCACATAAATCTCAGGTCTATATCTACTTCTCTCTTCCACCAACCTGGTTTTTTCCCCTCTCCTCCACAAGGAGCCGCTTCCTAAAACCCCGTTCATCCTTGTCAGAGACTGGAGCTTTCTGACTTCTGGCAGGGGGTTTTGGTTTTGAAGTCTAAGGGGGTTTAACAGACAGACTGTTGGGAATGTGCTGACCAGGCCGTTCGGATGGGGATGCTATTATTTGTAAGCAGTGGCATTAATACAGGGGGGAGGGAATCTGTATCAACACATAGATGAGAGAACAAACAGTAATGAGGGAGCATATACCCTTCACATATCACAGGAACATTCCATTCGTTGGTCTCTGGACTCTTGAATAATAATGTGTTACAAAATCATAGCACATTAAGTCATCTGAAATGTATTTTCACATGTTGGTGTGCCTTAATGAATATCGATTTAACACTATGATAAGCATGTTATTACACTCATTTGGAGTCTATAGACCAATGGTCCACACCAGTTCCGTTTTATATGCCCAAGATCAGGACAATCCAGCCAAGTTGTCCCATTTTTGTAGGGAGTGGTGATCTTTGGGCTGGTCCCGTACATCAAAGAGCCTCACTACCTGGTCCACTGAGCTGTAGAAACAATTGAAGTCTGTGGTTTTGCAGAGAAGACCTCAAATATAGATCCCACGTGACCACTTTGCAACCCATTGACAAGGAGTCATCAGAATTCACCATTCAAGATGGTGATTTAACTGGATACATGTAATTTTCACGTTACTGCACAGTAAAGTTCTTCCCAGCATTGGTGCCCATGTGTGCCGCTGACCCAACAAATTTGGGACACTTGGGAGGTATGGTATACTCACAATGCTTGATTGATTCCATTGCTTGAGTGTATTGATGATAGATTTCGGCAGACAGCCCTTTACCTGGTGATCAGCTCGCTTCTTTATACCACTGTTGTCACAAAGTCCCAATATATTGTCGTTTCGATGCTGTTGCATGGTACAAAGTGTCCACTCTGACTATTTGCAGCGTAAATAAAACATGAACAGGGTCGTTCATTTGTAGGTTCTGGCACAAGAACATCAAGCCTTGGCCTGGGAGGTCCTGGGACTCGTTCAGTAACAACGTGATCTCCTGATGGCAGGTTTGGTTACTCCGCTTAACCCAGAAAGTCATAACCTGAAAATACAATTCCTGCTGCACCCAGAGGTCAGATAAAATGCAGCCAGAATTCCGCGAATACCTATAAAAGGACAGCATATTTCCCTCTCTACATTAACTTTCTAAAACTTGACTAATTCAACAGCTGGGATCTGTAGAAGAATAAAAAAACGTTTTTTTTTACGCACTCCCTACAACAGTATCTCAGATCTAAAGATCACAAGTGTTTCAGTAAATGTCCTGTAGGCACCTGTGATTCCCCCCAAGCCTTGTCACAGACCCAGAGGTCCTTCTATGAACATGGATCGAGTCACTAGGTAGGGTGTATATACTATTTCCAAAATCCCTATGAGCTTCCACAAATCTTCTGCCTTTAACAAGGGTCGCCTAAGACAATCGGAAAACACATATTTCACAAAATATAATTACATAATTTTATGGTTGGGGGTCACCACAACATGAGGAACTGTAGGAAGGTTGAGAACCACTGATCTAGAGGGTATACAAAGTTGTAACCCATACATTTAGTGTTTTGATGCAGAATCCCTCCTATTCACTTGCAAGGGGGACACCATAGAAGTTTAAATGGACCACTCAGCCTTTCGTCATACGCATGTAAGTGCATATCACGGTTAGAGTGTCCCTTTTAGCATAACTCTCTTAAACCATTTGATATGTTGGAGAATATCCAGTTCCAGCCATTCCATTTGTTTTTAAAAATCTATCACTGGCTTCCTAATAACATTTGAAAGATTGCGGCTAGAATTCCAAACGTCTCTTACTGCATATTCGCTGTCGCTATAGGGGAATTGTTATACGGCATTAATGTTCAATAATAAGAATGTATCCTAATGTATCGGTTTGTCTTAGTCTGTCAATTCTCGTCTTGTCAGACCCCTTATATAAATAAAAGATAATAATAAATAATAATAATAATAATAATAATAATAATTGCTGTATTTGATCAGTTTGCCTAAAAGACAGGAGAGTGGCGCCACCTAGTGTTCACACTAAAAACAACCCCCAAACTAAATGGATGGGGAGGGGTGGGTTAAGAAAATGATACTGTTGCTGAAAATGTCAGTTATAATTACCGTAATAGCTGTAATTGTTATTGTTCTTAATGGGTGTAATTAGTTAACGATTCAATGTATATGCGAGCCCTCTTAATAGATGTGCCTAGGATCGAGGGCATGAAATGCATAAGGATCAGTTTTGTTTTATGTTAAAATAAAATAAAACATAGTAACATTTTACATTTAATTTAGCTTGAAAAATGACCCCCCCACACCTCCACAAAAGATATCTGAAGCAATCAATGACAATCAGCAGTTCAGTAGCTGCCGCTATGGCATGCATGGTTTCCAATACATGTATATAGCTTGATCTGATCTGCTAGATCTGCTGAGAGGCAGAGTTTGATGACACCAGGGTTACTGCATGCTGGTAAGCTGATCCAACAATGCAGAGGACCTCAAGGCTCCACCACGAAGGGACGGGTGGGTGGCCTTTTGAGTACTCTTTGTGAGCCACTTATCTCATATATGGTTGGCAGTAAAAGGTTGAAAATGTTTTAAAAATGGTTTAAAAAAACACCCATGGCCAGACTCAGGAGGTCACAAAACTTCATAGGCGATGTCCAGTCTTTATATGACGGAAGAGGGAATAACACGGCACCTGGAAGAAAAAGGGGAGAAACTCTCTTCTCTTGAAGAATGCATACAATGTACAAAACCTGAAGGAAATACTTAGACGGATAAATGCAGAAAGCTTAAGGGGGCAGAAGACCTCAGCATGGAAAGGTCTCGTGTCAGAAGAAGCATCAGGCCTGGCAGTCCGCTTTTAGTAATGATGGAAGAACTATCCTAGAAATACTGGTTGGCTGAGGGTGCTGCCCTGGGTCAAGCCTAGGGCAGCACCCAAGGTAAATACGTTTCTGGGAGTCCCCACCATAGGTGCTGCTGTCTTCAACTCCCCGGGTGTTCACGTTCTGCAGAACAATCCGACACTGATGTCCATGGTGATAGCCTATCTGACTTCGGAGATCTGGGCCATCTCTTTCCATCTCCTTCCATCAGAGAATCTTTGGTTGATCTCCAAATAAAAGTCCACCTGCTCATGAACGTGTCAGCCTTCAGTTAAATAAAATATTATGGTTCTTTATTTATTTATTTATTATCCTACAAACACTGGGCATCCGTCTGTAAATATGGAAGTTTAATAGCTACATGTCGGCAACACAAAATGACAAATTAATTAACTGAAGGCTGTAAATACTTTGTTAAGGGAAGTCGTTGGCAGGCAGGTTATCTACAATGTCAGATGGATCCCGAGTGTTCTACACCAACCTCAAGCTCTCTCATGAATGGGCAGCTTCTCGTGGTGAAGGAGCTCGTTATCAAGGTGATTAAAGCTGAAGCGATATCAAGGAGAAGATACAGGACCCAGTGTTGGTGTTATAAAATATACTTTTAATGAACGTGTGTTTCTAGTTCATGCACGTTGGTGTCGGATCTGGAGAACCTGTCTTGGCAAATTTACCTACTTACCACCCTCGCTACCGGCCACCACCGGTTTAAGGTAGTATAATGTTTTATACATATTTATATTTTATGCACGAATATTGTGTGTTTACACTCATTTATAAAAAAAAATTTCTGCTTTGTCCTGTTTTAGCTACAATTTATCTACACTCTGACTTCAGTGGACGGTCCCGCTGACGCCGTGGGACATGTCCCCATTTAAGGGGGAAATGAACGTGTCAGGCCCCCGTTCCCGCGACAAGGAGAACCAGCGTTTCTCCCGTAGTCTCCAGGCGAGATCTCAGGTTTGCCAATAGAGCGATCTGTCCTTACTAAAGCAGCCTAGGGGCTGGCGCCGCTCCAAACGTGTTCCCTCGCTCCTGCCTGGCAACCCCCGATTTAAACACTCCAGGCAGCTAGCTGGCCACAACCATCATTACTTTCCTGTGGTCACAATACATACAAAAATAAGATAGTGTGTGAGGGCGTCTGATGCACACGCTTGCATACGCAGGCATGTGTGCACTGAATGTTACATGGGAAAAACAGAACTTTAACACGTAAAAGGGGCCGAGAATATTCTTGTGTGTTTTTACACCTCATCCATACATGCATTCCAAAAATCCACAAATCATGCAGTAGATTCCAACATTAGGTTAACCTGCATCTCTTTGAACAAAACAAATGATTGAAATAAATAATTTCGTTTATTTTACTTGATGTGCCTGGAAACCAACACAATGGCCGCTTCCATGCAGGTTATCACATGCTCACTATCTTGTTTAGAACTCTCTGGGGGTCAGGTGATAAACCATTTCGTCGTTGCAGTACCAGCCAATAGTCATTTAACCCCGCCCATAGTGCGGCCCTCTGCGTTCCTTCAGTCCCCGGCCTTGCCTTTTATAGGGATAGCGTTTCGGAAAGGGCTAAAGGCGGACCCGATCTGTCACTTGTGCCGGAAGGCAAGTAGCGAAGAACGGTTTCTGGGTCTCGGGGTTCCGGTTCCGGAGCGGTCTCTATGTCATCGCTTTCATAAAAATAAGGTATCCTAACCCGCCTTATGAGGAAACCGAGAGTTAACCCTATGTATGACTGGAAATAAACAAAAAAACACCAAAAGCACTTAAAAATGCGCACAAAATACCAAGTTCTTATTATTCATAGAATGTATACGAGCGTTTAATACCGTATATATGCGCATACACACGCATGCATATACATATACATATGATTCCTAATGCATACCTGGGACTTTATTAATCAGCTGACTGTCTCTTTAAATATTAACCCTTTAATAGCTCACTGTGAAGATTCTATGTAGTGACTCGCCAAAAGTATTAACTAAATGGCTCTAATCCCGGTCCTCATGGAAACCTTAACTTGTCATTATTTAAAGACGCACTTAAATGAGTCACCTGCATTCAAGCAGGGATATCAACCATAATATCCTGGTAGTGAAAGCACCAATTGGTAGTCATATATATTTATATATATATGGTCGGAGCGGTATAGAATAGGAAGGACTCCAGACTATATGACCCTGAGAATCTGCCCCTTCGCCTTGAGATTGAGACATAAACCCTGAGATTTTGGGGCAAACCCTCAGAGTTCCTGGTTATGCCGATAACGGGGGAAACCGCAGCGAGAGACGTCTGCGTGAAGCATTGGGGTCTCTTTCCCACATGTTTTCAGTGTAGCGCCGGGACATGACATCATATCTCGGTGCTGCACCCCGCCAGAAAGACGCGGCACAGGAGAGGATGTACTATAGGGGTCAGAACCCAGTAGCCCAGCCAGGTGATCCCCCTAATAGTGGGGCAGAGGGGCTGCCACTGGATCTGGTACCCAAGGTAAGAGTATACCCCTGGTCATATTATGGCCCTCAACATGCAGAGGCAGTGCACAGCAAGAAGAGGAGCACCCCCCCCCAATCTGCCGGACCATCGGAGAATGTGATCTGCCAATTAACCCATAGATTAGGACTTTGGAGACAGTCGGGAGACAGTAGGGAAGGCTGGGGGGGGAGGCATTATCAATAAAGACCCTAATTACATTTGCCCTTAGTTAAGTTTGTCCCAGTGTGAAAACAAAAGAAAAAAGCCAGACCTTCCCAGTATGTTACAGTCACACGTCTTAAGAGGCCGTCTGTCCTGAATAAAGCAGAAAAGTCCCTATGTGGTTTGGGACAGCATGACATCAATCTGGATATTTGTTACGTTTTGCCCCGGTTAATGGGATGGAATGTTCGTATGTATCGATAACTATACTTTCTGATATGATTCAACATGCATTTGAAACAAAATGTATATATGATTTTTCCTCCCCGTTTCTTATTTCACCCTTTATGTTGTTTCTTTGCCACTAAGATATTTTACTTAATTCCAGTGATAATTCCAGTGATAATTCCAGTGCAATAAAAGTAAACAAAGCTAGATCAGAGTTCACTTGTTATCTGCGGCGTTGCGATTTCAGAGCTCCAGTGGTAACGTACAGCTCTTGTATCCTGTAAAGCCAGCAGGCGTGGGGTCCGGCGCAGAGATCTGTCACACGGCCCCCCGGAGAGACACCCGGGAGATAATGGGGACGGACCAGGACGACAGCGGACCCCGGCGGCAGTTTAATGCGGCCGTATCCGTCATCCAGAGCTTGCCTAAAAATGGTAGGTGCATTTAAATAGAAGACAGTATATGACACGCATGCCTGCGCATGCACGATACATATATGTAATGGAACTGATGATGCATACAGACCCCCCCTCCCCGTGTTTGTATAGAGAGTGGATCTTATCTAGCAGTCCATAGGGAGGTCGGATTCCGAGGTCAGGTATAGCCAAAGGTCTGCGAAGGTTAACAAACAAGGCCGCTTTGGAAAGGTCACCGCAGGTGGGAGTCAGAGCCGCGGAATAGACAGCAGTAGCACACTAGTCTTGTTATTTTCCCCTCAATATTTGCTACTTTTCAAAAGTTTGGGGTCACTTAGACATTTCCTTGTTTTTGAAGGAAAAGCTAATTTTGTCCATTAAAATAACATGGAATGGATCAGAAATCCAGCGCAGACGGGGTTAATGTTGTAATTGACTATTGTAGCTGAAAGCGGCTGATTTTAATTGGATCCTCTTTTATAGGCGTAAGAGGCCTTTATCACTCCCATCATCCTGTGTTCAGTGGCTCCTTTACAACCCCATACTCATGTTGTTCAGTGGCCCTTTATCACTCCCATCACTCCTGTGTTCCAATGGCACGTTGTGTTTGCCGATCAAAGTTTAAGTTTAAAAAGAGCTAATTGATGGTCACAAAACCAATTCTGCAATTATGTTGCAGCCAGAAATGTCCTTGTTTTCCATGTAAACAGCTCAGTGACCCCAAACTTTTGAACATCAGTGTATATGAATCGTAAGAAGCGCCGAGTAAATGGTTGGCGCTGTATAAATAAAAGACAATAATAATAAATTTGAATCAGCAAACATGAACAGGAGACAATATGTGCGCGGAACGCAAATGAAATCCCGCAGCGGCTCAAAGTATTAGCGCTGAACCCTCTTCAAGTCAAAGTCTTGCTTTTGACCTTTTAACTGATAGAGCGGAAAGTACTAAAAACCTGGCAATGTTTCTCCTAGCCGATAATCTTCTGGCCTTTTCATGATTCTCCCGTGGCTCCTCGGCAAAGCTCCAGGCGGCGTATCAGGTCAGCCTTCCTTCACGGTAACATAGAATCTGACGGCAGATCGGTCCTATTGGGCCATGTCTAGTCTGCGTGGTTTCTCCTGATCTTAAGGCTCAGACCTCGATCAGTTGTTGGCCCCGTCTCAGGTTCAGGAGCCGTCTACCTGTCCCAGGCCAGGCAGGTGGCTCAGACGATTGACCTGATATCTCTAGATGGTGCTTTGGACACGAGCGAGAAGACATTTATGGGCAAGTGGTGGTCCACAAAGAGATGCATGCTTAAAATACGTAGGACTTACTTGAGTTGGGCAAGTGTTCAGGCTAACGAGTCCATTAGCCCGCGAGTCGTTACCGTTGCAGCTCACGGTGTGTCCTCTGCTTTGTGTCTTCTCAGGCTCATACAGTCCATCTTACGAGGAGATGTTGCGTTTCTACAGCTACTACAAGCAGGCCACGGTAGGACCCTGTGCCATCTCCCGTCCTGGATTCTGGGATCCTATTGGCCGATACAAGTGGTATTGTCCTCTTTAAATATACTCACTACCAGCCAGGGCTTGCGCGAGAATTCCCCGACGCCTTCCCATTGATCTCAGCGAGTTTTCCTGCAGGGGCCAAAAGCGGCTCCAGAATTTGGATCGCTGAGGAGCTGCATGATGGAGAATATTAAAGCGCTGACTAAGTCATGTAATATGCACTCCTGGTCAGGCTCTATGGAGCATCAGAATGTCCCTTTAACATATTGTTAACTGGTGGAGAAAACAGGAAGTGGGCGGGGCTTTAGGTGAATGCCTAAAGTGCCAATAAAATAGGTTACAGAAAAAGAGAATCTAACTACAGTTTCAGCCCTTGGCATAAGGATGGCCATTTGATACGCCATTAACATACCCAGGTTACCTGGAGCCCCCCTTGCGGGTAGGAAGTCCTCCTGATGTCAGTGGGTGGTCCTCCTGATGTCAGTGGGTGGTCCTCCTGATGTCAGTGGGTGGTCCTCCTGACTTCGCGGGGCACACTATTGTTGGAGGGGGCGTCCCGCTACGCTTCACCCCAACCCAGAGTTTCCCTGTAGTGACCCAAAGGAGTCACACTCGGAGACTTCCCAGGTGTGGCCATTACACGTTATCAGAGAGATCCCACCGGCATTGGCGGGTGGTCCCACTGGAAGCGCCCTATTTTTTTGAGGGGGAGTAGGGCGTGACCCAGAGTTCATTTGTGGTGCCCCGGAAACCCAGCGAAGTAGAGATTCACCCGGAGTACCATAATAACGCATATTGAATTTAAAACGACATTTTCGGGAAAATGTTATTATAATTTTGTACTAGCGTATAATACACAAACTTTCGCTAACTTTCCTAAAAAAAAGTTCAGGAAGTGAGTAATATTTACACTGTTATTTAAACTTATTAAGGATATTTTTCTGGTGTAGGTTTGATGTCCACGTTTTTGCAGGGATGCCTGGAACAAACTGGGTGCAATGAGTCAAGAGGACGCCATGTGCGCCTACATCAAAGAGATGAAGCTGGTGGCTCAAAAGGTATGTAAGCTGATGATAAATATTGAAACAACTGAGACCCCCAGCCACCCCTTAGACAACTCCTTGCCGTATATTGGATGATTGTTTGTAAATTTACTCTATTCTTATCCTTTGTGCTTTGTTTTATAGATAATTAACACGGTGCCACTCGATGACACGTCTCCTGAGATGTTCGAGCCTTTTCGACCCCTGTATGAAGTGATCCCTGACATGCCACGTCCCCCCGATTCCTTCTTCAAGAAATCCCCTGGTGAGTGCGCCCTCATACTCGAAATCACATTAGAGGTCTGGATTGGGTGAATACTGGTGGTTCATGTACACTTATCGTGAAATAGCAGAGATCTTCTAAAAATCAATTCAGTATCATCTACCATCACACATTCCTTCGTGGCACTTTATTGTCCTCGGTGTCAGGAAGCAATGTCTCTCCGGACCCTCCTGAAAACTCTGGCTGGTGCTGCATTCAACCATACAAGTCAATGAAGCCCAGCTTTCTAAGTAGTATTCCTAAGGCCTTTAAAAAAAAAAAGTGAGAGGGATGGATACTGGCTCTTAAACCGAGAAATGCTTTCTTTTTTTTGTAGAGCAAGATAATTCCGATGATGAAGACGCTGTACCGTCTCAGGAGGAGGTTGTCTACTCTCCGTCCATACTTCCCGAAACCTCTCCGAGAGCCGACCCTCAATATGACCAAACTCAACTGTCCTCGCAACCAGTGCATGCTGGGGAGGAAAGAAGCGACCCTGTAGGCATGTACATAGACATATGTCCCTTGTCCGCTCTCATCCCGTTTATCTTAATAAGATCTAAAGCGTTGTGGCCTTTGTAGGGTTCCTGTCTCAAGTTATCATGTTGCTTAATGATCCACCTCATCGTTGGCAAGCTAGAGAAGCTCTAAAACTATAATGGTCTGGTCTCATAGGTTGGGGGAGCGAAGCAGGTAGGAGAATTGCTGCTTTTCTGTTGCCTTCTTCTCTGCTTAATATGAAGGCTTTGACATATGTTGCAGGAGAGGCCTCTCGCCAAGCCCCGTCCGTGAATAAGGTCCGTAGCTGGGCCATTGATGATGAAGATTTCTGTGACAGCGTGGAAGACGTGGAGCTTGAAAAGGTTAGAGTGCTTCCCGGGGAATCTGCTCAACCTAACGGTGTTAGTCTTCCACTTCATAGGAACAGATGATGCTTGTCAGCATGGCCTTCATGTTCTTCTCCTGCTCCGTCTAAACTCAAAGAATTCTCCCTGTCTCCTTTACTTCTGAAGCTCTACCTTTCCACAGCTTCAAAGGGCAAAACAAATAATCACCTGTTCATCGTACATAGAATATAAACTAATCCAAATGCACTGATCATGCCAGGATCCACTGGCACTTCCCATCACCGCGCCTAAAAGCTCCCCATTCCTTGATTAGATTGTAAGCTCTGATGGGCAAGGACCTCTTCTCCTATTGTCTGTGTATTTCTTGTACTTCCTATTATAATATGTGTGAATATTCCATAGTCACTGTCTGTACATTGTAATGTTTAACGTAAATACCCCTGCTGGCGCTATATAAATAAAATATACCTACGGCATTAGGTTAAGAGGGTTCTCCGTTGCCTCCATCTGGATCAGTGCAGTTAACTGTATCTTGGAAACGTTGAACTTCATGAACGTGAGTCTTATTTTAACCTCCTTGTGTATTTGTGGAGCCTTACTGAACGGTTGTAGCTGGCCGGCATTGTGGATGATGTGAAACGTAGTCATTTTCTGGCTCGCTTTACTTTCAGCATTCAGCTTAGTGTTTTCGTCATCAGCAATTATCCCCACATCCCATTAGTTTTTGTTTGCCCTTCTTTGTCTGTTACTCTTGTATGATGCATGGCTTTGGACAGATGTGGGCGTTTCATTGCTTGGCATGAATCACTGTGATGTCAGACATTTCAGCTACGCGCGCGATATTCACCCACATATATGATGTCATGACGACGCTTCCATTGGTGTTCAGGTAAAGGAAGCAAACACAAAAGTGAACTTTGGTAAAATCCGATCATATTAACATACATGATATACACTTGTGCCTTTTGCAGGATTGCGAGGGTACCGAGTCCGGGATACAACCTCAAGCAGCCTCCGATATCCCTGTGTCGAGGCATCAAGGCGGACAGCAGAAGGGGGGCTCGCTAACCAATTCTGCAAGCGACATAGAGATAGGTACATGTCAGGCTCTGTGTAGGCAATTGCTTACGGAATCGTAAGCACAGCAGTCATGTACGAGAATTTTTGTTATAGGAAGAATGGTAATAACCCCCCTCTTTAAATTTTAGGGCATAATTCACATGGGGAACAGTGGCTTGAAAACTCTAGTGGACCACCGGTTACAGAGGGACGGCCACCTTATCAGTTGAACCCTCAAATCACAGCCACTGTAGAGGCTCTACAGACTTCTATGCAGGGCGTCTGTCTACGACTTGAGATTCTGGAGAAACTCCTGCAGGTAACAATGACCTCACAACCTTTACATTTAATAGGTCATCGAGTATTGATCTTGTTGCAAAATGACCTCAACATGTTTAAATAACGATGTATTTGATATCCATCCTATGTAGTGTATCACTGGATTCGATTGATTGTTCGCTCTTAAAAACTTCCTCTTGGATAAAAGTGAATCAGCGCTTCCTGGTTTAACCCCTTCACGACAAAGCCTCACAATGCGTTGTTTTTAATGGATTTAAGGGCAACCCATTGTCCTTAAGGGGTTAGAAGCAGTGTAGGATTTTATCAACACAATACCCGTTTGCAGAAAACATCAGATTTAATCTCGAGATTACAAAATATTGTACGGTACCTCCAGATTTTAGAGAAATTCATTTATATAATATATATATATTATATATATATATATATATATATATATACATATATGAAGGTGAGTAAGGAAGAAGTGCAGTGCTTTTTACAAAGAGTTGTCCCATTATACTGAATTATTAATGTGATGAGATAGGAGTATTTGAAATGTTAGTAAATTCATTAAATCCATTAATGCCTCGATAGTTTCTGAAATGCTTAGGAGTTTATGGTCCCTCTCGATGCACACAAGTCCACAGGGCAATTTCATTTTGTTTGCGATGTTGGCTTCGGATTTGGGTACAGGAATTGATCTTAGAGGAAGAACAATGGGCCTTTTCACTGTTAGATGATTTATAGCTATGGCTGCGTCTCAGTGTTTGTTAAAAAACACAAGACTTTCCTTCTCTCGTAGGATCAGCAAGCGAAGATGAGTCCAGTTCGACCTAAGAAAGCAATGGTATGTTATTCTCTTCAAACATACATCAGATTAGCTGAATGTACTAACTTGAACATGCTTTGCGTGTTGGCGGGGCTGTGCGTGTGAGTATACTGTCCCTTTAAGCCGATATCAGAGCGGAGAGAAAATGAGAAATACCAATCACGGTGTCTCGCTTGCTGCCGCGTGAGAGACGGCTGTAAGTCTGACCCTTTACTCCTTTCCAGGCACCTTGGAGCTCTCTGCTCTCCCGTTCTCGGACTCTGTTCCTCATCTTCATTTGGCCTTTCATCGTGCACTGGCTGCTGCATAAATTATATAGAAGGAAAAGATGACGTCCGTCTTCTCCTGGGCTTAACCATAAACCCTGTCTTCTGCCATCGCAATAATGGATCACAATGGATTTAAATAATTAAGAGAGCGTAATTACAGCAGGAAAGGGGAACATGGACAGTAGTCATCTCTGGGAGAACCCTTTCGCCCCTATTCCTGGTGTAGGCTGTACGCCGGGTGCTGCGCAGGGGTCTGATCCGCATGTGTCAGTATAGAAACGTGCGGGGAGGGCTGTATGTGTTTGTATGTAAGAATATAATTAGTAAACCAATTTTTAAGACTGTATAATGTGCAATATTTGGGCTAATGGGTACCAACTGGTGGCGCTCACTGCTATTTCCACATCCGTTTGTATAAAATTCTAATGAAAGACAAATACTCATGTGAATAAATTATTTTATAATCCCCCTTTGTCTACTGCTTTGACCGGGAATAATCAGATGTTTTCAATGTATTTTTTTCCCCTCAAAATATGGTGTAGTGATCATAGCGACCTCCCAGGCGTAGTCCGTGCGGGGGGACACGGGACGTTTTGTATCACATGCACGTGATGAGGAGGTACATAGATGGTGCACGTAGATATATGGGCTACATCCGCAGACCCCGCAAAGAAAATAAAACATGTATGAAAATGTCTACAGAGGCAACAAGACATTGGCGGGTCAAGTAATCTTTGTGGCTTCAGTAAAGAATGATTTGGGTACAGCCAATGGGACACAAGCCATTCTGGGATTCTCCCTACGTCCGCCAGATATGCCTTCATTCCACATCTCTTGGATGAATGTAGACAATAAAGAAGAGAAGCACTCATGAGAATGAATTAAAGTTCAAGAATGAACCACATAACAATTGAGTCAAGCCTATTAACACATCTCGAGAGCTCTTGTGAGTCTACAGCCTATTCTACAAACGTTAGGCCACTCAAAAGGTATCGCAAGATCTTTGGACTGTCTTAAAGAACATCAGAAGTACCAAAAAATGTAACACGGAAAATAAGAAAGAGGTTCTTCCTCTATGGGAAAGGCTGATGGGTCGGGGACTAGAAAGACCGGTCAAACATTTACGTGACGATATATCAACTGTTTGTTGGTACGGCCCATACAAGACTTCATGCATTGGGTTATTGTCCTGTCCTAATTATTTCAAATCATATTGTTGACCCCGGTATCTGCCCAACGGCTTGTAATACATGAGGTTCTACCGTTTATATCTTGGTCATCTATTGTTCCTGGTAAGTATCTCACGGCCTGTTGCAGTCCTTCATATGGTCCTCTCCACCTGAACCCATGGTCTTTGCCATTTTCATGCATCATATGTTATCTATATGACCCATGTTATTTAATAAGCTCATTTGTGAGGCTTGTGGTGGTTTTCTAGGTACTTTGGTACAGCCATCATATCTAGTCCCAAATAAATTAAAAAGGACTCCTCCATCATCACTTTCTCCCAGGAGATGCCTTCTTAGGGTGAGACATAGGTTTCTTCTGGGGTCACCAACTTCCACGAGCCCAATCATCAGGTGTCCCGATGGGAGCCGTTATATTATACAATGTGCTAACAGTCCTGATGTTATAGGACAGCCCTGACATTAAGACTTGTGTCCCAAAGACCCAAACGATGGCCAGACGTCATGGCTGTTGGTAGAGTTCATGGGTTCAGAACACAATCAGTGCTGGCACGGGCACAATGTCACCCCCCCCCCACACACACACATCACCGCCACATCTGTCCAGGACACAATACAGAAAGACAGGACCTCATCCTCATATTTTATGTAACTCTCAATTGTTTATCAACATATCCAATAAGAGTCACGGAACGTTACAGCTTTCTATAAAAATACGTGACCTAACGCATGCTTAACTGTCTTAACCCTACGAGTGGTAGATAAGTGGAATAGCCTCCCAGCAGAAGTGGTAGAAGCTAAAACAGTAAGGGAATTTTAACATGCATGGGATAGGCACATGGCTCCTGAATGTAAGACGAGACATGAGGTAAGCGTGGCAGACCAGACGGGCCGAATGGGTCTGATCTTCTAAGTTTAATTTCTATCATTTCATTTCTTTCACCATAATTATGTCTTTTTGTAAGAGTGACATCAGTGAAATGACATAAGAGATGAAATTTCGAGTGACCATGTGCAGGCCAGGAAAGCCACTTCCTGGTCTCGCCCACCACACTACTTCCCCTTTAAGACGGAACTAGATCTCGTATCTGTTTACAGAAAAACGCATAACGACTTTCGAGCACTAAGCTGAATTAAACCAATACAGTGAAGAATTCCTCCGCGCTCGATGTATTTAAACCGTGCCCAGGGTAACCGAATAAACTCAGTTAACGCGGAGTAACCGGATTTAAGTCAACATTGTAATAATGCATTCGTGAAAGATTGCTCTGTATGGTTTATACGCCTTATCTCTACGAACTATTTTTTAAGTCTGTACCTTTTTATGTTGATGGAGGGGTGCATTCATTCATAGTGTTATGCACTCACTAAATAAGAAATGTTTATTGTATCAACAACTCAGATTTTTTAAAAAATATTTATACATTAAATCATATTTAAAAAAAAGTATTGGTAATATATACATTTCCATACACGACGATGAAAAATGGTATAACCCACAGATGCAAACTATCACAGTCTGATTGGCTGTTGTTGCCGTCCGTTATAGGTCGCTCAGCCAATCCGCGTCTAATAAAAGCGTAGCAACAACCGTTCCTTGCCTCAACCAATGGAAACCAGGAAAGGCAGGCTCAATTACGCTGGTTTTGATTGGCCAGCAAAGAGAAAGCGTACAAGAGTTTTATGGGCGTAGCTGTGAAAGATTGTAAGACTCTTCGTCATCGATTGGATCCATGGACTACAAGTGCCAGCATGCAACGCTTGCTGGGGAAAACGCCTGCGCGTGGTTGTGGGGGCCGGATCGCTTATAAATAGAAGCGTCCACTCCCCCAAGCTGTGTAGCGGTAGTTGGAGGCTGGCTGGTGTGGTTGTGTGTGAGGAGTCGGAGCTAGAGGCGCGAGTCGGATGCGTATCCTGTATGTGTATCGTCAGCCAGCTGGTGGCAGTGCCTGACGGCTGCATTCCTGTGCAGCGCTGCTTCTCGTAGGGACGCTCTGAAGATCCCATTATCTCAAGCTCCTGCTGGAGCGCAGGGAACACCTGAGGAGAACTGACTCTTACTTCCCATCGGCTCCTAAGTGTCAGAGGACTGAGGTATTGAGAACACTTCTGAGAGCGAGGGGAACTTTGCCAGCTTCACCCACGGGTGGGAGCAGTGGGTTGCCATGGCAGAAGTTGGAGTTCAGGAGACAACCGTGCCTTGCAAAAGTTTGACAGGTGGGGACTCCTTGCTGCCCTGCAAAGATGGTGATGGGTGGGGGCACAAAATAAAGGAGGAGAAAGAAGAGTGTCTGAAGACGGAGCCTTCGACCCTCTCCTGCCCAGAGGAAGAGGACAACAACAAAGTGGCCGGGTACCAGAGGCCAGGGCAGTTTGTTAAATGTAAACAGGAAGATGAATGGAAGCAGTTGGGCAAGAAAAGGCACAGGAGACGACCTTCAAAAAACAAGAGGCGGTGGAAGCCTTATAATAAGCTGACCTGGGAGGAGAAGAAGCTACTGGAGGAGAAGGAGTCTCAAAGAGCCTCCAGAATGAGAGCAGAAATGTTTGCCAAGGGGCAGCCTGTGGCTCCGTACAACACCACCCAGTTCCTGATGGAGGACCATGTGCAAGAGGAGCCAGACCTTTGTCCCCCACAACGTAGGCCATTTGTCGCTCTTCCTCTTTGCAACGCCAACTCTTTCACAAAAGGTGACAGCACAGAGGAAGACTTGGAGGAAGAAGAAGACGGGACAGGCAGTGATGGGATGGACAGCAACGATGGGACTGAGTTTCTACAGAGGGACTTCTCTGAGACCTATGAGCGGTACCATGCGGAAAGCCTGCAGGACATGAGTAAGCAGGACTTGATTCGCGAGTACTTAGAGCTGGAAAAGTGCCTCAGTCGGATGGAAGAGGAAAACAATCGTTTACGACTCCAGGGAATGGTCGGCACGCAGGTTGGTGGGCCGCAGGACTCCAGGATCAGGGAACTGGAGAAAGAGTTGGAGAAACTGAAGGAGGAGAATGAGAGGCTACTTCGAGAGAAGGAGTTGGTTGCAGCCAACCCAAGCGAACATTGACCCTCAACTGCCTACCTTATTGCCATTGCACCTACCGTTTGTTTATGGATGAAAATTTTCAATGTTGACTTTTTTCCCCCTTTGTTGTTTCCTTGGATTATCCAGTTGGTCGCAAAACTGTCTGAACAAGTTGCCAGATGTGCTGATAAATTCACCTTTAACCCATTGCAGAGATCCACGTCCTTAAAGATCTCCATTTTTAAGTTCCAGAACAACTGAAATAATGGACAACTACAAACATCAAATGGCGGTCGACCTTTATTCTGTTGAAAAACAAAACTACACAGATTGGGACTTATCAAAACCATGAGGTCCAGAGACACTTTTTTGTGTTTTATTGTGGTTTTGTATTTTTATTTTGTTACTCATTTCCCATGTTCTTAAATATGTTAGATTTTCCCATTCTGATTTAATTATTGCATTTTTTCCCCCCTTTTCAGTCCTGTAATATTTTTTTTTTTTTTAAATAAAATATTTTCAATTGGAAAAAAAGACCAAGCCTTGTTTTGTAGTTTTTGATCTGTAATTATTATACTAATAAACGTTGTACCGATTTCTAGGTCTTTCCTGTTGAAGGTTAAAATTTGAAATATGTTTAGATTTCACCTATATGCATCCAGAAAAATAACTTGGAAGTTCAGCTTACCAGGGAAGGACTGCCCAGGAATAACAATCCTATAACCTCAATGTTTAGGTTTTATAGAATGTGACTGTAGTATTGAGGTCGTGAGAGTATCTTACTTAGTAAAGGAATGAAGATTGTGTGTAGATGTTGGGCGGGGGAGGGGGGGTGTAATATATATTTATCTAGAAGACTACTTACCAGCTTTTTGAACTCTATTGTAGGACCCTTCCCCACATAATTTGAGCAATTCATCTGAAAGAGTGGATCAGGGGCAATTTGTGTAACTCAGAAATCATAAATAACATCTATAAGGTGTGTGTGTGCGCATGAATGAATGTAATCTGGCATCTTCTCTTGATAAGGAACCCCGATGTTGGTCCAAGAGCGGATGGAGCCGTCAGTTGAAGTTGATACGTGTTATGAAGCCAATGTCGAAAGCGTGTGAGTCACCAGAGTAACATATGGATTTATTTACAATGTATCACTTCATATTTCAAGCGGAGTGTTGTGAAATCTGTGGCGTAGTAGAAGCTACGGCCTGGTAGAGCCGTGGGCAGAATACAAGTTTGGACAACCGCTCTCGCCTGAATCTCATAGATGGCACAGAATGAATGCATTTTACAGCACATTGTTGGTTTACAGTTTCTGTACATGTTCTTTATACTCTTCTATGTTCATTGAGTAGATTTTAAGAGTAATTTTTTATTTTAAATTTCCCTTTTGTACCAACTTGATGCCTAATGGATACAACATTGCACTTTCCATGAGAAGTGACCAAGTGCATAGGTGACCTGACCCAACAGCTGCGCACCACCAAATGCTTCATTATATATAGTGAGTTTCTCTAATTTTGTAACTGTTAATATGGTGTAATATTAAATCTTGAAATGGGGGTTTAGAAATGATGGTGAAATAGCTCTTATGAATGGTTTACAGCTATAACCAGGAAACTGCTGCCTTCACTTACGATTGTATATTTGGAGCATGTGAAATGCGTGAGGCAGTCGTCGAGGGGGGGTAGTTCATTAATTGTACATCAGTCGGTAAAAAAAAAAAAGTCTAGCCGGCTTCACTCCCGCTTAAGTTTTATCGCAGATTTATTGTTTTAAATCATAACTGAGTTAGATGAAGATGGAGCAGCAACATCCCCATGTGAAGTGTCTCCCGTATTTATTGAGCAGACACTGAATTTAACGTAAGTTGCTCCAAACTCAGTGACAAGTTTTCCAGGTTCTGAAAGTCAGGGCAGGTTTGGATCTCAAGTTGCTAGGGTCCTCCTAACCTTTTGATGATGGCAATGCAGGTATCCTTAATGCGTGAGAGAAGACTGGCCTTGGGGTCAATAGGATGAACCATTTCTTTTGGCCCGGTATCTGTTTATGGTTAAGTCCCCAACTCTGCCATCATAGCAACTCACCACGGTGCCCTACATTTTAAAAGGTCCTTCTTTCCCCAGGGCCTCCTGGTAAGAGGTTCAGATCAACTCTACCTAGATGGGGGCCCTGCTCCAACCCTGTAGTATCAAATGCCACCTTAGCCGTGCTTTGTGCTGAAGCTTGGATTTAGGGTTCCCCTTGGCGTTTCAGGGTCTTAGCATTGTCTCTGTATGGAGCTTCTGTGAAAGTCGCCAAGGGATGAGTCCTGACCAGACTGCAAAGGAATGCTTTGGCTCTTAATTGTACGTAGTTCTTGTGGTGGGATGACATTTCGGACTGAAGTGTCGTATGGCAATGTTTTCGAGATACACACCTACTGCAAAAGTCACTCATGTGACAAAAGGATGGGCGCTGTAGCTTCATCTCAGCGCCGCCCCCCGCTATACGCATATAGCGCACTGAAGAAGCCATATTTTCTTGAATCCTCCTGAGACATGCTTCGGAATAAAGGACAGACAATCTTTGTACTCCATGCGTATTCACAATAATTTAAGATACTTCTTGTTTTCATGTAACCAGATGTCACTGGGCAATACGTAAAGTGTTACTTTGAACGCCCAGCTGTTGTCTTCTATCTCGCTCTACTATACAGAAGAGCATTGAGCAGGACTCGGTCCCCAGTGGTTGGAACCTTAAAAGAATAGAAAAGATCAGCCTTGCTGGTGGGACTGTCCCAACCGAAACAAGCCTGATGGTGCTTATGAATGAGTAGGGGCAGACAGGCTGTGACAATGACATCGGATTTAGAGTGCAGCTGCCACCGCTTCGTTTGGGTTATTATTTATATTGAAAGGGCAGTCATGCCCGTATATTTTGTTCTGGGATCCGAGCCAGATTATGTTTGGCGATTTTCCTAGGGGTGCTGGGGCACGGAGCGTGTACTTCCCAAATGTCCCTGTTTAGGATGGGCAGTCTCTCTTTAACCCATTCCTTCTCTGACGTTTCCCTAGAAGCTCAGAATGTTTGTTGGTCTGACCCGGTATCAGCTCTGTACGCCGTAATCCTCTCCGTGCTGAACGCTGCCTGTCGGTGACGATGCATCACGCGTGGTGGAGAAGAAGAAGAAGCTGAGTGGCGCTGGGTCACGCGAAATAATCACACTTTATGACGCATACCGGGCGCGCACGCTTCGAGGCACAGTGCCGCTTCTTCAAGATTCAGGTGCTGGGTTACAGCGTATCCGTGTTCTACAGCCATAAAAGCCGCCATGATGCCAAAAGAAACCGCAACGTTGCCCATCTTCATCAATAAATAGATTTCCTCTATAGGAAACGCCCCAGAAAATGTCACATCGGACCCTGCCTCTGAATAAATCCTCTAACCATGGCAGGGTTGGGGGCAGTTATTATCCTTTATAGGTTAAATAGGGGCTTAAATATTTAGCTTAAAGCTATTCATGATATTTGCTGACTGGTTGCATTTTGTTGGGGAATACACCATGTTGCCACACATTGGCTATTAAATGGTTAACACATAATATGATCAATATCAAATAGAAATGTATCATGTATATATATGAAATACATACATCTATACATACATATAACACACACACTCTCACTCATTGTGCATGTATGTAGCGTTTACACCCACTTCCACCACTAGGCCGCAAAGCCTCGGGCTGGAGTTTTGGTTGCACACCGAGGTGAGCGCTACCCCGCGCGGCGCAATATTTACTCACAAATACGACTCACACACAAAAACTATATTTATACCGGGTCATCTTTTTTTATTGTCAAACGCACTCATACACCGGCCACTAATGCAATATAAGGCGGGTAATCAGCGGCCGCCTGCGGTATATTGAATGCATACGGGTTCGCTGCACCGTAGAACGCGCTTTATGAGGAAAGAACGTTTCATTAACGCGGCGGACAGGTCGGGGTTTTCGTCTCACCGGGACCGCGCATTCATTATAACGTCGGCGATGCCTATAATGTATCCGTTAAGGAAAGAAAAGAAGGGCGGGCGCGTAATGTCCTGCACCAATCAGATAACGCTTTTGATTGGATTGACAGGCGAGCCTGCTATTTATGAGGAGGCGGGTCCGGTGGAGTGCGTTGTGCACAGTGTGAGGTGGCTTGTGTGGAGTCTCCCTGGCCCATAGCCCTAGGGGCAGACATATTTCTGGGTTATTGTTACTAGGCAGTGTCTGGTCACCATGCTCTTAACTAGTAGTTTTCTCAGGGGTTGCCTGACAGACACGTCCCACCAGGCCTAGAGGATCATGTTGCCTTTTACCTCAAGAAGCTGAATACACATTAGGACTCCTCACGGTGTCCATGGGGAGGCCACGTATACATTTATAGTGTGCTTGGCCTCTAAGGGGATGTAGATTTCCAGAAGTTCTCCCAAGAGAGTGACTGCGAGGGTGGGCAAAGTGCCATTTACCTGCTGTCTGTTAACAAAGGAACCATTGAGGTTCTTGCGGTACATGTTACAGAAATAAGGGAAACTGATATGGTTTTGGTCCAAGAGATGATGGAGCCCTTAGTGAAGGGCGACGCGTTTCCATCTATCGGGTCATCTTTGGCAGCTCTGGTTTCGTTGGACCCTATGAATGTTTGGACTGTAAAGAAACGCAGTGGAAACATCTGGAGCCATATAAGTGAAAACGATTACTTTGGGCTGACAGAAAAATATGTAAAGTCAGAGAAAGAAGAGGCCTCCAAGACCCTTCAAAGCGTAACTGACATCTTTTTCACGTTGGCCCAATAGAAAGTATCACCGTCTAGCAAGGACTCCATATTACCGACACGTGACCCTTGTGGGATGGAAGCTTTTTATAAATTGGGAATCCTGAGTCTAATTAGACCTCAGATCATGAGTCTAAATTATTTCTTCCATGACCTCCTTGTATGAATACAGATGGATTCATCCAACGCACAGGTGGAAAAAGTTTATTTGAGGACCTGTAGTCTGACCTACTTATTGTCCATGATCTATTATTTTCTGCCCTGCAGTGCCACCAAGTGTTCATAGTCAGTAACGACGCAAATACATTTAAAAAAAATAGAATTCTACCTCTGCCAAAGGAGTGCCCTTCATGCCTTGTTTTTCACAAGTTTTAGATGTTTGAAGAAAACACTGACATTGTAAGTGATAATAATGGTTAGGTTTGGATTATTGTGCCCTAGTTACATGGCACTTTGTGAGATGAGCCAGCCACGTGTGCATATGCCAAGCCAGTCCTGCGCTACCAGATATGGAAGGTCCAAAGACCAACAACAGAAGGATAAGAGATGTTTAAGTTGGCTCAGCTGGTTGGTGGTCATTGGAGGAATTTGGGGGTACATTTACCCACACAAGCACATAAAATATAGGGCTTCTGGTTTTACTTATATTGATGTGTTTTACTGCCTACATCATCATGCGCTATTGTGAAGTACCCGACAGAGATGGTTCCTCTCTGTGGTCTTACAAAATCAGAATGGCAGTGTTGGAACATTCTAGAGGCCATGTTTGATGTTGACTGGTCCAGCTGGAAGATTGTCTTTGGTTTCCACAGACGTAAGGCCAGTTTTAAGGTAAAAATGTGTCTGTTATGAAAGAAAGTTGTGCTTAAAATCGAATGACAAGAGGGTCAGGACGATATAGTGGGTTTGTATGACACTGAGGACCAGTTTAACAAACTATAGTTCTAAATGGCAAAAAATACATGTAAATTATATTAAAATATCTGTAGTTTTTGTGTATTTAGTTACATGCTTAACTGTATCTTTTTTACATGCTGCTGTGCCCTATTGATGGTGGTTTGTATGCTGTTTCCAGAATGAATAATACATTTTTTGTATACAAGTTAAATATAACACATTTTCTTCTGTTTATAAACATATTAATTTTAAGGGTTGTAAAACACTGTGTCCACCAAACATTCTGAGGTCATAGAAAGAAGGGATATCAGGGGAAGGAAGATGGACAAATATACTAGGGCCCAAAAGAGGGACTTAGAAGGGACACTTGGTAAGTATGCAACATAACTCCTCCAGCACTAAGCACCACAGACGGAATCAAGTACGTGATTTACCGTTGTCTCAGGTATCAGCCAGACTCGGCAAACATCCAACTGTAGCTCAGCAACTGCATTATAATTGGGCCATCGCCATAAGCCCTGGCCAGCTGAGTAATGATACTCCAACTGCATTTACCTGCCAAGTACAGCTTCAGATCACATGATGTGTTTTGTACTTTTCAAGGATGTCATAAAAGTATGGCGTGTAAAAAAAAAAAAAGAGCAATAAAAGGCAATATAAACACGCCTAAACTGGTAGAAATATATACATATTTTGCCTGATATCACTTTTCAGAATTTATTTTATGCTTCACACATTTGGCCACTAGGTGGCAGCCAACTCCCCAGATGATGGTTTATTTTTTTAGTTAAATTGTGCTGTTTGATGATTTGATGAGATTAAGAAATCTCTTTCTTTAACAGACTTCCTGTGTTGGGTTTGGGATGATTGTGTAGTAGCTGAAGCTTTACAAATCAACAGTGTTGAGAGCAGGGCTAGTGGTGTGTAGGTGCTGTACAGCTTTGGCTGTCCTCCTGTAACTAACCCACACATACTGACATGCAAAACACCCACTCACCCTAGCACTACACACTAACACCTGCACACTCAAATACTGAACACATACTCATACATACACAGGCGTTATCTTTACCCTGTTTTCCATCTCTTCCACTTTCCCAAGTACCACTAACTCTGGGCCAGATTAATGACTGAGTACACAAATCAATTGCTCCAGGGCCCCAGTGTTCTGTCGTCCCATGAAGTGGTGGTCCAGTCAGGTCCTGCAATGTGCGCCAGTCACACTCACTGTGTCACACACTCACTCTAGTATCATACACTTACACATGCAGACACTCCTACACCATATACTAATACACACTATACACGTAGACACTGTCTTCCTCCTCTACGCCTCTCCGTTTCTCTAATACATGCAGTTTATGCAGCTCTCCGTCTTAATGGGAGCCCTGTCTTCATGCAGTTAAAGTCACTGGCCCTGTGGGCCGAAACATCATGGTTGGAAATGTGTTTGGCAATTTAACGGGTAAACATTAATCAGCAGCTTAACACTAGAGGTGAAATGTGAAGTTATCATGCTGACCCCGAGAAGAGGAAGTTATTTGTAACCTGTACTTTTTATTGACTTAAAATACAAAGCATTAAAAAAATAACAGTTCAATAATAATAATACAACACATTCAGACTGGGCCCGGTCTTCTCTGTGCCCATCTTCTGATCTATCTCCATTCTAATAACAGAGCTTCTGAAACAATGGATATAAATACGTTCCTGACTAATTATAGATATGAATTGTTCTAGAAGCAGGTGATTGACCCACTTGTTCTCAAGTAGTACTAAGCTCAAATTATCCTGGTTTGAGAGTCTTGGGTAGATGGACACTACTTCAAAGTCTGTATCATAACAGTTTATGGCTGAGACCTACACTGACTTTTATTTATTTAGTTTAACACAGTTGGTTTGATGGGGTGTGGACCACCATAGTAAAGTTCTGGGGCATCCCCTATGAAATTTAATGAGCCTCTGTTTTCAGATTTTGACAGTACTCATAATATGTTTTCTTAAGTGTTTCTGTAAAGTTGATGTTGGGTTGAAGGCCGCTCCTTTAGAAAAACCCGACTTTAGTGAATCAAGAATAATTGTAAATCAGTGTGCACGCCCTATAACATACGTGTACATAATGTAAGTAATAACATCATATAAGAAAAAAAAACATATTTAGCAAATATATCAATTTTTAGAGCATGAGATGAAGAGGATGCTTAGTTTTTCCATCTGAACAATCCAAAGTAAGATGAAGCTTAAGATTCTAATGGACCCTCCCCAATCTGAAATCATTCTAGCTAAATGTACAGTCTATTGGCTTTGGTATTTTAAATACTTTGGTAGATTTTGGATGACGAGGGTGTATCCAGATAAACCGCAGTGTTTTTTATTCTGAAGCCATCATCAGGATTATATATAAGCCGCTTTTTCACACAGCAGATGTGCTAGTCCCCTCTCCAAGGAAGGCATCAAATAAGTGGGAGACAATAAAATCTCCTTTATGATGGACGGAATGTCGCAGAGCTTCAGACAGGTATATCTGGAGTGTTCACTGGCTGCCCGTTCTGTTTTTTACCACTTCGTCGACCTACATCTGTCCTTCTATAGGGCTGGTTCCTTAGGTCTGGAAAAGAAAGATATAAAACAGTTAATTCACGTACCATGATCAGTTCAGCAACACTATATAGAAAAACTATGTAGCAGATTTACCACCTTTGACGAGGGCAAACCAGATCACCCTAAAACTGGTCTTGGCCCTTCTGCTTTGGAAGCCGACACAGATTAACACACCTGTGATTATGTCTTCTATTGCCCAGTTGTCCTCGTATACTCGTGGCTCCTTCTTTTGAAGTTTCTTGTTTAGTTCAGCCATCAAATTGACCTGAGGTTGCACAGGTTTCACTGGCTGCGATGAGGACCAAAAAAACCATAGATTTAGAGTTTTCCACCGTTAGTGTGGCTGCCAGCCAGGCCTTCACATCTCTCACATTTTCATGGCTAGCGCAGTGAACTCACCTGCGGCTGTTTCCCTGCAGCCTCGGTCTTCTCTCCCACCGTGGCTGTGGCCTCCTGCTTCTTCAAGAGCTCCAGATCTTTATCAGCTTGCTGATATAGAAAGGTCAGGGAGATTGTATCATCCATAATAATTGTGAAAATCAATCAGAACATCACATGCACTTTGATAGTTGACCCAGGGAGTGTGTGTGATGTAAGCACTTACAAATTAGATCTTTTTTGATCACTAAACTACATTCCATCATCTAGCCTTTGTCTTGCAGAGAATCCCGGCAAGTATAACCATTTGGTTACCCTTGAATTAAACCTTTTTCCGTAGCCTTAGGGAGGATGTTGTTATTTACTACACATCTATTTGCCACTTGTCCACAGATCTTTATAAACCAAAGATGGAGGTGTAAAGGAAGCCCATCCGATTTACCTTGAATGCTCTCACAAAACGCAAGAAAACAGGAAAGAAAGTAGAGGGAGAGGTGGTTTTGCTGTTCTCCCCAAAATATTCCACAGCCGTGTTATAGGCTTCCTGAAAGGAAGAAGAGAAGAGATAGTAAAAAACGTAACCGGAACTAAGTGTAAATGTCCAAGGAAGAGATGACTATAACAAAAAGATAAAGAGCGAGATGAAAAGCATTGGGATAAAAAAGAGAAAATTAGCTAAATGAGGCGCACTGTGACCAGCAGGAACAGATATCAGGAAGATGGGACCAGGGGCAAAAAAAAGAAGAGGATCTTTCCTATCCTGGATGTCTGAAGAATATGGGATTCACTCACTAAACACCTTGTCCTGAGTTAACCCGGAGTTTCTTCTTTTATGTGAACTTGAGTGACTTGCATTGGTTATTCAGAAATGTCATCTGGGTGACAATAATCTCTACGATGTAGACTTGGCTTTCATTAACAAAGTTGCTGAATTTACATTAAAACTTATGATCCAGGATACAATAACATTTCCCCATCTTTATCACAAAGCTCATCTTACCTGTGCAGTCTTGGCATCCCCTGAAAGTCTCGCCATAACATCCATATTCGACTTTAGGAAGTCCTTTAGAACAAGACTATCATCTTGCTTTGTGAATTCTTTCTGGGCTTGTTCTATCCCAGCCTGAAGGGACTTCACGTCGGCCAACACGGCATCCAGAGACACTGGAGAAGAAGAGGAGAAACATTTCTTCTAGCAGCTCTTTCTATAGTCCTTCAATGTGACCTCACCATCTTCCCAAGTAAAGATGGAGCCCATGTGAAAAAAGCTATCAGAATAAACTGAAAATATACAATAGTAATTTTTGCGTGTTCTTAGTTGGGCCTGGACTTTGATAGTGGTTACTGATACCTGTAGCTGCTTTCTCCAGGAAATTTAGTTCGGAATGGAAGGTGGACAAATGGGGAAATTTCTCCTTGATCACACGCACCAAATAGTGCAAAAGTGTCTGTTTCCGGTCTGTGGACTTAGTCTCCAGGAGCTGTTGATGGAGAAAAAAGGTGCAATTTTTAGATCTACCTATATCTTCAAGTACTTGCCAAATAATAGCAGACATTCTTCTCTAGAGAGTATATCTCAACTGTACTTACTGTCTTTGGTTACTGTTCTCCCCTCTCTTCTTTTAATAGTAATAAAATAAAGGATTTATAATAAATATATATATTATATTATTTATTTATATCTATAGCTAGGCATTTCATAAGTTATGTTTTGCTTTTGCCTGTTCAGAAGTTACTCTAATACTTACCACATCAAGGGACTGCAGTCGGAATCCATAGGCTGCTCCCCTCTTGCTGCTGTTCATGTAATTCCCAAATGCCAGGACGAGCTGGAAAAGGAGAGTGCAAATATAGGGTAATAAGAAATGGAGGTCTTTTATGAAGATTTTGGGGTGACCATTAGTTAAATAAGGAAAACTGATAAAGTCATATTGGTCCAAAAGAAGATGGAGTCTTTAGTTGAAGGTGATTGAATCATTCCATTTCATGTTACTCTACATATTGTTCTGTGTTGGCCCAATACAAGGTGTCACCTTCAACTAAAGACTCCAGCAGTGTTTTTTGGTCCATAATGGGTGAATGGGTTGATTTGCAGTAATTTATTTAGGCAATATTTGTGACCAAAACTATCTTAAGATTCTTGCACGTAAGGGAATCATCAATTTATTGATGAACCTTGACATGTTTTGCAGGACAACTCAAAGGAGAAACTCTCCTATAGAGTCTCTCACCTCCAGGATCCCTTTCAGCTTCTCAGAGGACTTTATTGATATGGAGGCAGCAATCAAAGCATTGAGTTGCTGGAAAGAGAAGAGGAAAATATTCACCATGTGTATAGTAATTTGTTATGTCACAGTGTCATCTAAAAATGTTGCATGATGTTTCTTACTGGTGTTAGACGGCTTGTAGTATCGGGGAAGCTGGAGATGAAGGTCATGGTGTTAACCCTTTCAGAAAGTCTGGGGATGGAGCAGAGGTGGACCATGAATCGGTCTTCTGCACTCAGGTCATCCAGGGGCTTCTCGTCCCGTAGATATCGGGATATCTGCTGCCGCTCCCAGTCGGTGGGCAGGAATCGGGACAGGAGCTCCAGGAAATCCAGACTCAAGGCCTGCATGTCATAACTGGAAAAAGGAAGCAAGGCCGGTAGTCATGTTGCGGTAGTAATGGAGCATGAGTGATCATACTGAACATACCATACATACTGAATGTTAGTTGCCTTGTAAGGATGAACATTTACAACATTTTCCTCTGCAGTTCAAATATGGACTTATTTTGAGGCTGACCAGAAGCAACCTGCCAATTTCTCGTGTTCTTCTTGAGCTGACAATAATTGCTAGTTGCAGGTTCAACAACAGGGGGAAGGCATCAGCTTATAATACCCCACATCACACTTACTTCTTGATGGCAGTTGTAATGGCTTCAGGGGTTAGGCCTCCCTTTTTCAGAGTAATTGCGAGATTCTTGGCACGATTTGCGTCAATCAGAGTCACCTTGCTTGGCTGTTTTTGAGCGGACTTTACTCTTTCAGTGAATGGGGTTTTGCTGAGATCCTGGGCCTTGGTCTTAAAGTGCTCTTCGAAGTCACTCATGTCAAGTTCCTTGGGAATTGAAAAGTTTAATATCACATAATCAACCATCCTGTACTGATCAGTACCCAGCCCCCCCAAATTCTGTCCATTCTTCATTACCTGCAGCACCTTTTCGTCGTCCAGTTGTGTGAAGACCGTCCCGTTGATCTGTGTTGGTTTCAGCGCCACCCAATTGAGGACCTGCATCCGAAACTTTGTCTGAACAGGTTTCTTTATGCTCATACCTGCAAAATTGTAGGGACTTCCATTTTATGCATTTAAACACATATTTTTATAAAGGTTTTATTTCTGAGCAAAACACTGCTTGTTGAACTTGTCCAAGTTTAGGCTATTGACCCCAGATTTCTCACCTGTTGATAGGCCTGCAGTCATAAGGAGTTGAGTAGGTGGTGGTGGAGGAGGAGGACCACCAGAACCCAGAGATGGAGGAGGTGGTGGAGGCGAAGGTCCGACAAGTGTCCCAGGAAAGGGTGGTGGAGGAGGAGGGGGAGCACCAGCCCCATTAGGTATTTGGGAAAGTGGTTGTTGAGTTGGGACACTAGTAACATCTGACCTTGGTAGTGGTGGTGGTGCAGGGACATTGGTTACCTCTGGTCCTGGTAGTGGAGGGGGAGCAGAGATATTGGTGACCTCTGATCCTGGTAAAGGCGGGGGAGCAGGGATATTGCTGACCTGTGGCCCTGGCAGTGGAGGTTGTGCCGGGACATTGGTGACCTCTGATTCTGGTAATGGGGGAGGAGCAGGGATAGTGTGACTCTCTGTTTCTGGAGGTGGAGGAGGGCAGGGAATAACTGCATCCTCAGACAATGGAGATAAAGTGGAAGGCAGGGTAGAAGTCACCTCAGACTCATGGATTGAAGATGACAATGAAGATTGAGATGAATGCTCTGTAACTGACATTGGGTAGCTGGTGATTGCACCTGAAAATAGAAGACACATGGTCAATAGCATTTCCTCATATAATCATCCTACTGGAGACCTGGATCATGGGCTGGTCAATCACACAGTTCAAGCTTTGTCATAGTCCACTATTTTAGTCTCTTACCAGTGACTGTGACAAGTGAAGAACTTGGTCTTTTGTTACTGTCAGGTGTTGGGCTTGTGTGGACACAGATTGCTGATGTGTCTTCTGTACAGGTATCCCCAGCAGGTTCCATCCAGATTACTTGTCCATTTCCCACCTCTCGTATGTGCAGGGTATGCTGTGCGTCTACAGGGGGTTGTAACGCATGTTTCTCCTGTAAATGGGAATTAAGTTCAACAAATGTTTAGTTTAATATTCTGTAATTACGAAACCAAGCTGTGGTAAAATTGGTGTCGTAAAGTAATTTGTGAAGCTAAATGCAAAGAAATAGGAAAGCCATTTCTGAATCTCTATTACAGTGAATTAATTAACAGACTTACTGAAGGTCTAATGCCAGTTAGGGCTGAGGTCACCTTGCATGGTGTCCAGTTGAATTCCATGAGGAGACAATCAAGAACTTAACTATTAGACTATATATCATGCACGGAAAACCCTGATCTTTTAGCAGGAGCAAATTTTGATCCTTCATAATGTGTTGTCGGCTTACCCTTGCTGCACTTAATTCTTTACGCATCTGGTCTAGTTGCGTTTCCAGCTCGGCCACTCTCCTCATGTATTCATTCTCTGTCTGCTGCAGCTTTTCAGTCAACTGGATGACAGCATGAAGTCAGAGGTCAGACCTCACAGATCCAACATTTAATGCTTTATTTATAATAAATGCCCAACAGTATTGATGGGAAAGAGAATCAAGTCAAAAAAGGGGGCTAAGTTACTATTTAGTTTTCTTATATTGATAGAAAGGCAGGAAACACTCAATAATAAGTTTTCCAAGAAAAATGCTTGGATTACAAAGGTGTCCACAACCAGATAGAGCCTTCTAGATGTTCCCAGTGCCATACGTGGAATGGTTAAGCCGAAATCCCTGCTTGAATAGTTTCCAGGTATGTGGATCAGTAATGATATTGAGGATCAACATACTGTGCTCATTATAGATGAAGAATACAGCAGTTATAACTATAACGGTACCTACATGAGCCAAATGTCCTTGCAAGTCCTCTACATGCTCCAGCATTTCATTCTTGGTGTCTGTGTCCTCCAAAAGACTGTTCACATCGAAGATATTATCTAAGTAAGCCTGTATCTGTACCTGGAGCCGTTCACTCTCTGTGTGCTTCAGAAGCTGACCACCATGGAAAGCATGAAGCGCAAAGATTAATAACAAATAAGGTCTTTTTTACCCCTGACTTTCCTTAGTTTTCAAGGCCTCTGCGTTATTTTTTTTTTAAATTAATTATGTTTTACACCAATGTATTGTGTCATTTTTAAATAAATATTCTACTCCATTTGTCAAGGCTGAACGAGATTGACTTTTTTTTTGTAACCTCTATGTTACTATGTATTGGAAAATATAAAAATAATAAAAACTCACCTCCAGATATTCGTCTAGACCTAGTAGAAAGAATTGATGTTGAAGGAAGACTCTGAAGTTCATGTTCTTTACAGAATGAACGACAATATTGATGAACTGCATGCAGGCCACCTGGAGATATAGTCAACACACAATAAACGTTCATACCTTTCTCGCTCTTCGAATGGACAAAAACGTTGGGGGCATGACAAAGATTTTTTGGGCAATTTTTAATCTTGGCTATCTTTTTTAAATGACAGAGTTCTTTAATCTAAACACAAATCTCGAAACCCACCCAAAGGTACCGAGGCATTCACCCTTCTCACCATAAAGTCAATGTTGGAATCTTCAGTCTGAAAATATTCCATAAGTTTCTCGAATCGTGAACTTTCCCCGAAGACCTGGAGAAAGCAGTGAAATTTAGAGTACTGGGTGGTTAAGAGTTTTAACTTAATCGCCTAGGACAGGGCAGGCAATCGTTGGCTCTCCTGATGTTGTGGACTACATCTCCCATAATGCTCTTACAGTCATAATGCTGGCAAAGCATCGAGGGAAATGTAGTCCACAACACCTGGAGAGCCGATGATTGCCTACCCCTGGCCTAGGATAAAGATCACAACTACCATAACGGCAAAGCTCCAATTTGTTACATGTTTTCTAAATTGTGTCTATTTTTTTGTCGCTTCTTTGTCTTAGATCGCCCAGGAGGACCTGTCCAGATGTTAGCTATTACATTCAGTTAATACCATTTCCAGCTGGTGTCAATATTTTAGATTTTTTTTCCCTAACAAGCAAAAAGTTCTTTTTGCTGAGGAAACTGAGATATGTAGCAAAATTGGACAAAACTGTCATATTATCATCTTTTCTCTAGTTGTGCCGCTCTCTACATCAGCAACCAAAACCTTCACCATTATCTATTTAGGCCATAACTTTCTCAGAATGGACATACGCAAACGTCTACGATCTTGCCCTCATTTGTTCCTGTGTTAAAATTTAAATGAATAACCAAATATTCTGTTTTGATGAATTTGTGGGTGTTACTGTTGGCACAACTTCACATAAACATAATAAGACGGAAGAGGCTGGTGGTTTTCAGATGGTAGGAAGCTTGATGATGCAGAGGAAACAACAATATTGTATTTCAGGGCAATCAGGAGATGTTTTGATCATTATAGTCACATTATACACATTTTAAACCGGCGTTCTGGTTCCATATTATAAAGTTTGGTACGGACAGATTGGGTTGACTCTCTCACCTCCATGAAATAGTTGAAAGCAGAGAGAATTAGCTCATGTCCCCCTCGGACCAGACAAACTGCAGCAAGGAGTTCCAGGACAAGAGCCTTGGTGCTGGGAGGAACATAGAGACCAAGGGTAATGAAGCAGTCCGAAAGGTGAAAATGTGATGCACATTAATTGGGGGAGGGAAAAGGGCTGCATTTAAGAATAAGGTAAAGGATTGTGAGGACATGAATGAATGAGTAAGTAAGTGGACAGAAGGAATGAAAGTAACTAGAGAAAAAGGGATCAAGAAAGGGACACAGAATAATAAATACAATACTTGCAGCAGGTAAGGACTGGCACCTTGTAGCCCGGCGGGCAGGTACAAGTGAATGGCCCCCTCCACCACTTGTCGTAACATACTCACTTATGCATGCACCATGCACTCATTATAACACATACACACTCACATCAACACCTCACACCCTTACTGCAGTCTTTCCCTACAGCTACTTGCACAATGCGCGAGCAGCCACTCTATTAATGGGGGTCACATAATGCCACAAATGGCCCCCAGGCCAGCCCGCACCTGCAATGTATTCTTGCTTTGTGCATGTATTCTCGCACCCAATCCACATACTCACCGAGGGTTCTTGTTACCCAGGCTGAGGGTAATCTGGTTGACACAGGAGGGGTGCGACATCACCATGCTAAACCCTGACTGCAGAAAGTACAAGAGGAGCCCAATTAAAGGTGCTGTTCCAGCTATGCTGCAGAATTATTTGCGGCATCAGAAAGATAAAAGAAGCTGCTTCTTTTATTTTTAGGTATGGTAAACTACTTTACATAAAAATTGGAAGTAGTTTCAGAAGACTTTTAAGAGACTATCATGAAAACAGAATGAAAGAACCATTAAAGGTGCTTATGGATATATACATTTTATACTAATATTCTAAAATTATTTTTCCCCAATATGAAACATGTACGATCATATCCACTTGTTCCGTACCTGGTAGTTCATAATTGCCCGCAGACACATGATACACACATGTACATCGTCCTTGGCGTTCACATGCCGGGAGTTTCTCAGTGTTGTTCGACTGTGCATGTACCTGTTGAAACAAAGAAGCAGTGTCTACCTATTCCATATTCCTATTGGATTATATGTAGGATGTATTGGGATGCTATTGAAATAGCTGGGACCAGTCAATGTTTACTGACCATGGATCCAGTACACCTCGCCGGAGTCACAGATAAAAGGGGTTCAGAAAATATGGTTTTTTTTTTTAATAAGGGACACTTAGCGCAACACCTATGGAATCAATATGTATCAGGAACTGCATTAACACAAAAGCGCCTGGTGTGTTATACACAAGTTGAGATAAGGAACAGGGTCATCTACATCAAATGTCTACGCAGAGAACCGCATTACCTGGTGGTCAGGTTCCGTACTCGAGAGGGTGTGCTAGATGGGCTGGAGGACGCGCTAGACTTGTTGATGTCCTCTAGAGATCGGTGTGTGTTCTTTACTTTGTCCACTCCTCCATTATCAGCACCTTCTACATCAAACCTGGAACAAAAATGGGTAGAAGGATGACAAAAAAAATGGGGGGGCAAAAAGAGCAGCTGAAAATTGCAAATACATTAGAATGACCTCAGAGGGAAAGAATGAAGAGTTACCGAGTGTGAAAAGTGCCTATGATGTAGCATTCTCTATGATGTAGCTTTAAATATGATATTAACGTTATTTGTGTAGCTGTGTTATTGCCTCTGTGGAAAATGTGAATTAGAAGAACCAATAAACAGGGAAAGTGTCAATGGAGAGACACCTCCTATCAAAAGGCACGTTTTGCCAAAAATGTATGGTATAAATCAACTGTGGAATAAATACTTACGGAAAAGAGTACTGTGCAAATGAGAGATATTCCACTAGAACGTCAAGGCCGCCGACTTCTGGGCTCAGAAATTCTTCAACCCATCTAAAAGAAAGCACAAAGGTCTAATTCTGAATGTCACCCTACTGATGAATGATTAGGAAATTGATAAAGCTGTACTGGACCAAGAGACAATAAAGTCTTTGGTCGAAGGTGGTATCCTTTAGTCGACCAATAAAGAAAAAGGTGTAGAGTCAAAGAAGCTTTTAAGATTTCGTGTCCCATTGTTACCCACAGCTTTTGTTACCACATCATACAATAGTAGAACGACAGGGGTCCATGACCCATGGAACCTTTTCCTCTGCTAACTTTGCCTAAAGAGGGACGGGGCACAATTCTTTCCTTTGTAGATTCAAGAGGAGCCAATGAAGGGTTATTATTTTTGGTAACTGTGGGATCTACACCCATGCTTGATCTCCAGCAAGGTTATACACTGGGCCTTTTCTGGATTTCCTTTCTACTTATGTCATGAGAGCTCTTCTGTGTTTTACCGGTGGACTCTCCCTGTCTACAGTTTAGCTCCATTGTCTCTGCCACTGTGCCAACTGTCTCACCCAATATGATTGGTCCGCAGGGAGATCTCCAGCTCTCGCAGGACTTGGGTGGATTCTTGAACGCGTCTCTTGAACTGAAACAAAAGGACATACGACCTTGAATGAACACATGTCTATTATTTACAAGCTTGCTTTCAAGGAAGCCTGGAGAAGGGGCAATGAACGCTGCCCATCTACCTGAAAGTAGTGCTAGTCTGTACCCCTGCATGTGTGTATTAGTATCTTGTCCATCTGCTTGATGGCATCTTGGCACATATGCTTAATGAACTAGAGGATGTCTCATATATTTGTGAGGATATCATGTTCTATGAACAGGATAATTATTATACTTACAATACCAGTGATCCTATCTGAGGAAATGAAGTCAATGATATTGTGTTTAGCAATGGGACACAAACGCCCTCACTCATGAGCATACATCAAGTTACCTTCCGGCTGATCCCCCCTGTATCCACATAACTCTTCAGCTTATGTATATAGAAAGCTGGCGGACTCTTCACTTGGAATCGTTCCTGGAGGTAGACAGAAAAACGTTTTCAGGTCCCACATTGTGACAGCCAGGGTGACCAGTACAGCATCCCATTCCAGTAAAACACACACTCCTGGCTCCCTTTAGCGATATCCCCAAAGATTATACTCACTTGGTCACACACTAGTTCCCACTTCTTGTCCTGGTCATATTGTCGAAGAACGTGTATTTTATCAGGGGGTAAATTCATGGCGTTCTGATAAAGAGAGAAACACAGAGGTTTTAAAGATACTACCCACCACATTTTCACACTAATAATGGTGAACGTGGACACCCAACCCTCTTGTGTCTATGTATACTTTTATTTCATACAGTATATAACTTCACCGAGTTATATACAGTTAACAGTAAAGATATGGTAACCGTACAAACGCTGCAGCTGATTTGCATACATTTGCATAGAGGGTCGCAGCCCCACAGAGATAACAAATTCTTTGTACTATATGCAGTTTGTTGTCTGCAGATAGGAAACATATTATCACTCTTGGGGCAAAACTGTGCCTCATTATGTATTACTGAAATACATCATTTTCAAGAGTCCTTTACTTACATAGTTTTTAGAAATATATGTCTTTTAGCATTTCTGGATGTGAGGGGGTAGGGGGTCTGGATGTGAGGGGTAGGAGGGTTCTGGATGTGAGGGGGGCGGGGGGTTCTGGATTTGAGGGGTAGGGGTTCTGGGGGATGTAGAGGGTAGTGAGGATCTGCTGGATGTGAGGGGATAGGGGGGGTCTGGATGTGAGGGGGTATGGGTTTCTGGTCGTGTGATGTGGAGGGGGTAGGGGGTCTGGGTGTTGAGGGGGTAGGGGATCTGGATGTGGGGGTAGGGGTTTGGATGTGAGGGGGTAGGGGTCGGTCTGGATGTGAGAGTCTGGATCTGGATGTGAGGGGGTAGGGGTTGATGTATGATCGACGGATATGGGTTCTGGATGTGGGGAGGGTTGCTGGATTGAGGGGGCAGGGGTGGAGTGAGGGGGTAATGGGTGTGCTGGATGTAAGGGGCAGGGGTGTCTGTTTAGGGATATTGGGTTCTGATGTGGGTTTAAGGGTTCTGGATGTGAGGGGGCAGGGTCTGGATGTGAGGGAGGTTAGGGGGTCCCTTATCGTATCAGACTATGTCTATATCATTGTCAGTCTGTGGCCAAGTCCTTGTCTGCAAACTGTTAATATCAGATCACAAAAAAGGAAGCAACTTGGGTAAAATAAACCGCCTGGATGACTATACATTAATATCCTTACTCTTAACGAAAAAATGAAATGTTTCCATAATCACTTCTTTAAACACGGATCCATCATACAGTTTAAACGCTCATGGCCATAAATACAACATATATAATGATGATTGTGTGGTATAATATAGATAAAATTATATAAAATATACAATAGTAGTAATACTGAGAGAAAAAAAATCATAAAGTCTTGCAGCTAATTAAAATAACAGGTATAGCTTAGATTAATTCTCATGTTATTGCAGTTTAGAAAATGTATTTGGACAGTGAATGAATGAATACTATCTTAAGTTTCTGCAGCTGCTTCATCCTAATAAGTGTTGTTCTACAGACTAGCCTGCGCTCAGGAGTAGGTGGTAATTGTGAGGGGCAGGAAGGTTTCTTACACCTCCTGACTGTCCCATTTTAGGAGGAACAGTTCCTCTTTGGGACTCAAAGCGTCTGTCCTTCCTTCCTCCTCTCAGAATGTTTGATGGGCACGGGTCTCTCGTGGTGTTCTACAGCCCTAATACTCTTCGGCCATTTAAGCCGTTGGGCGTTATGGGTTTTTAGTCTTGGTTTTCCAAGCATAACTTGGAACTTTCTGAATGAGCTCACCCTGAAACTATTGAAATATTAACCCTTTAATACCCTGTCATGAAGATTCTATGTAATGAGTAGCCACATGGTCCTCATCATTCTAGAAAGGGCTTAATCATTAAAGAGGTAGTAAAGTTCCATCTCTCAGAAACAGAACCTTGGTGCAATTTGATCTCAATGTTGCTCTATGTTGGGAGAAAATAAAGTAATTTTCTAAATTTTCACAGATCCTCATCCCTTAAAATATTGCTGAGATTCGATGACTTTGGCTCTAGAAAAGTCTGGTCCTCGTAACATGACTGCGATGGAGTCCTGTAAACACATTCTCAGCCTTTTTGCTCTGCAGGTGTCAGTTAGTTTCTCCTCCCTGTGGGTTTCCGGCTTCTGTTTTCTTTCTCTGATCTTTACAGCGGCGCATGCTGTGAGCTGGGCAGGGTGTGCGGGGTTATGGCGTACAGCTAGAAGCTCAGGGAAGAAGACTTTATAGAAACATGGAATCTGGCCGTAGATCAGAGCCGTTCGGTCCGTCTAGTCTGCCCATGGTGTAAAGACTCAAACCTTCAGTCTTTGGTCTCGTCTTAGATTCAGGGGCCGTATGCCCATCCCATGAGTGTTTGAATTCCCACTTATCTATTACCCTCCCGGTAAAGTAAAACTTTCCTAACTTACATGAAAGCCCCAAACCCTCTAGTTTTAGATTATGATCTCTTGCTCTCCATCATTGAAATAAACGGTTTCTATCCCATCTCTTTCTGCACACGGTGCCATATCCATTGTGAGAGAAAGAGACATAGCGGGCTAGGCATGGAAAGAGATCTCGAGGGAGAGAGAGAGAGAGAGGGATGTGCTAATGAAACATTTGTACACATGTAGGTCACAGGCCGTATGTTGGGACATGTCACTTCATTAGGCAACGCACTTCCTTTTGACCCATCACCCTCTTTGAGTACAGATGCAGTGTGACAAAGTCGCTGACGGAACCCAAAGCACGCTGCCCTCGGATGCACCTGCTTTACTAATACCCAGCTGGGCAACTTTATACCCTCTGACCCTATAGATGTAGTAGACATGGATGATGCATGAAGGTTCTGTTCCACCAACTCGGATGACTTAATGTCTTTGTGTTAAGGCTGTCGATATGTTGTTGCCAGAATAACTTAAAGAATACTACCTAAGAATAAAAAGAAGGTTTATAGGAATAATAGGGGCCGAGTATTCTGCTTTTTCAAGGGGGACACCACAACAATTTAAGGGACTACCATATGATTGCTGGAGTGTTGCAAAATCAAATTTAAATTTAGTTGGACTATTCAGTTCCACCCATTCCTCAGTAGACCCCCCTTCTAACATATAGGGGGCTAAGTGTAAAAAAAGTGATCTGGTAACAAGTTTGAAAATGGGATCATATCACCATATACTGTATCCATTAAACAAAGCCTGCTCATCACGCGCCAGGTTCAAGCCTTCCCCTCCCATCACTCCCATTTCACGCAGCTGTCTGCCTGAGAGCGGTAGGCGAATGAATGAGAGCCTAAATTATACATGAACCATTTCTAGGTAACCTTCCTCTGACCTCCCTATCTGGTGTCAGCTCACTGGCCAAGTGTCCATGGCAAACACCAAGTTCACGTGCGTTGTTGCATACACCGACCCGCGTCTCATATGGTCCACGGCATTAGTGTTAATGTTTACCGAATAACTGGGCATTGTGGAAAGTCAAAGAATATGCCGGTCCTTCATAGGTGAGGACGTGTTTTAGAGTCGTTGTATCATTAAAGCTTATTGTGTTTTAACAGAAAGTGGCACAATCTTCACTATTGAAAAGTTTGCACGTAGATGTAATTGTCCAGCTTAAGAGTCTGGACCAGTAATTATTGCGGGTCTCCGAGTTCCTAACACTGAGTCTTTATAATCAATATGTCCTGTGAATCCAGGGTAAACAATGTGCACGCGATCCTGTATCAATTACCGCGCATGGTCATATGTCATATAATGCTCCAGTGCCCTTTGTTTGCAAGATAAGTCCCGTTCAGCACATCAGGTCTGCCCGTTTCTCCTGATGTAGAGACTCAAACCTTAATCAGTCGTTGGTGTTGTCTTAGATTCTGGAGCCGTATGTCTATCCCATGCATGCTTAAATTCCCCCCCACTATGTTAGCTTTTACTACTTCCATTGGGAGGCTGTGCCACCTGTCTACCACCCAAACAATGACTTTTTTCAACATTATGTATATGCTGTTTTAATGATAAGCCAATACATAAATTATTGTACGCAATATTTAGAAAACGGGGAATTTCCTATACTGTGGATGGGTTTATGCTTGTCTAAAAGCTCAAAATTTTTTTATAGATACTCTACCCTGCTGGAAATACCCACTGTTCCACTAAATGACACCAATTAGTAGTAATCTCCCTTCCCAACCTCAGGTGTGAGTTGTTTTTAGGTTGGCCCTTTGTGAAGAATTTTGGACTGGCAAGGAACGCAGCAGGGTCACGTAATGCGAGGTTACATGACGCTTCAGTGAAAGCTGTCAGTGAGGTAAGGTGGGGCAAAAGAGGGGGAGCGAGTGAGAGGGTAAGGGAAGGAACATGCATGAATGTATGTGTGTACGTGTGTCAGAATGAGAATATATGTGTTGTGTATTTTAAACATGTAAGCGTTTGTGTACATGAGCATGAATGTGTATGTATAAGTGGTGTGTGTTAGCATAAGTGTGTAAGTATGTGTTAGTGAGTATGAGCAAGTATATGTTGTGTGTAAGCATGTGTACATATGTGAAGCAGTGCATATGTTGTGGGGGGCAAGGGCCCAGTGGGGGCACTTAGCTCTACTTGTCCCCGGGCTCAGAAGGTGCCGGCCCACCCCTGGCTGTAGACAGACGGTTGGAGAATATCTGAGAACATCTAAGGTGGTCTTCACCATGAACATAATCTGATTGAGACCTGGCTTATACCCTTCAATATTATTCCATGACAACCTTCTAGTCATCTTCTGGTCATCACAAGTTGAACATCTCACACCCCACGCCTCACACCACCTCTTACTGCCCTGACTATAAATTAAGAAGGTCTGAGGGGCAAAAGCAAAAATAAATGTCGTCATGTCTTCCCATATATTTGCCTGAACAATAAATTCCATCACGGAAGCCTAAACCCTGAACAGCTTTTTAGCTGGTCAACTATCTTAGTAGCTTACCGAGCACATAAGCATACGTGCACACCAAGTCATCCACAGTGATGTTTCTTAAACATGCGCAGCCCCAAAAAACTGTACCCAAGATATCGGCTTCCCCTTTCCTGTAGAAAACCGTCTAAGCTATAGCCTAGGACTGCCAAAACCCAAGCTAAAAAGTATTATATTAATGCCATGGTGGAGCAAACATATGGAACTCCTATGCTCCTTCTTCCCACACTGTATTGACCTCTACCACTTCTGACGGGAGGCTGTTCCATTTATCTAGTACCTTCTAGTAAAGTAAAACTTCCCTACATTAATCTAATCCTCTGACCCTCTAGTGTTAGACTATGACCTCCTTTTCTAAACATATTAAGTTCCCTTAGTCTTGATCATTTTTTAATGTCGTTTTATCATTACAACAATCTCCAAGATGTTATCGGATTACGACCAGACTACAAGTAATCCGCGAACAGACCTCTTCTTTCATTTCATTCATCTCCAAAACTCTCCGTTCTCTCTCTACTCACCAACACCAGATTAAATCGCTCCTCCAGCTCCCCCGAGTTCGGCCGTGGCGTTTTTTGAAGGGACCCCTCTTTCTGTCTTTGGGGGGGGGTCGAGTCGGTGGTTGGTTGAGCCTTTGTATCCCGGCTCTGGAACATATCCAAACTCCCGGCTGCGTTCCCCATAATCCAAGCTGTCCCACGTTTCCACGCACTTAAATCCAGATTGGGAGCGCCGAGGATTACGGGAGGCGGATGAAATCAAGGAGGCAAAGATAATGGTTTAGCTAGCGCGACGATGGAGTAACGTACTAAGAAAGTGTGTGACACACCCAGCGTCCTTATCGTTGTGCACAACCAACGCTCTTCACCACAGACAGGGTAACACGCGAGCAAAAGGGAGGATGTGACAACATGGTACTGGTACATCAGATGTCATAGCGTTTCCTGGATTTCTTTGGTATTGGACCCCAGATTCTCTCTCGTTTTCTTATTGCCCAAAGATTCTAGTCCATCTCCTTCAAACGTCTCCGTAGTTCCCCAATTTGCTTCTCTTCGAGCAGCAACACGGTGGAGTTGTAGCTGCACGGGGGCATCCTCTAAATGTAAGAGGTAGACCAAAAAAAAAAAAAAA